>CM042240.1:66797641-66980141 GCA_023566225.1 Romanogobio albipinnatus | reverse complement strand
TGATCAGCTCTCGTACTGCCACAACTATGGACCAACTCTCTCGGCTGTCCTCTTGTATATTGCTAGAGATATTAAAGACATTCTTGCTTGTCACCTGTTTTCTTTTCAACGGCTTGTTCAAAAGTTTTAAGAAATGAGTCATACTGCAGTGGATCTTTATCAAACTCTTGTTTCTTTCAATAACAGCATGGCCATGCACTGAATTGCACTCCGTATCACCGGCATCATCCTTTGCACTCGTGAATTCATCATTATTCATGACATCATCATTCATTTTGTCCAATGACTCTCATTGGGCACATAAGTGCTTTCCCTTTAAAAGTGTTTTCAATAAGGAAGCCACAACGCAATAATAATAATACTGAACAGAGTGAGATCCACTTCAAGACCACAGAATTTAGCAAACTGAAATCATTGTTGATTGCAGAGCAACATAATCATTCAAACTTCGTCCCGTATCATCTCATCATGTGTTAAATATCGCTCAAAGAAGTTCACTCACAGCGTTTCGTAGTGCTTCGAAGATTTCTCCGCATTCAACATTGTTCAGTGCAAGACGGCAAGACTCTGCAACACATCAGGTAGGCAATCCACACTCCAGTAGTAGTCACTCACTCTGCCATATCCCAGAGCCGAAACCCTTTCCATTTACAGAATTCCTCCCTGCTTTCCAATGCACAAGAAAATTATTCCAAACAATATCCTCTTAAGAAGGTTCTTTCTTTTTTAATAGCTTTCCTATAAGCCATGGACAGGTGGTAAGAAATTTGCAATAAACTGATGTCCACACAGCGAAATCTGTTTCTTTGCACTTGTTGATAATTTACTAAAATGTATAGGCTGTTGTTACAGAGTTGCAAAACTGTGATTCTATGGTAAGAACCATATGTTCCCCCCACCTGTTACAACCCGCAGGAAGTTTAAATATCATGTGATATTACTGGGGACCCCACCTACACCACTGGTGCACACTGACATCTAGTGGTTGAAACAATTCTACATTTGGCTCCTAGTTGTACTCCTTTAACTTAAGGGTCCTGCACACTGTGCGATTTGATCCCCGAACATGATCCCCGATGTAATACATGTCACACTGTAGGATCTCAGTTGTCATTATGTTAGACTGTACGACAGTCAGACGCGAAAAATGGACGCAAGCAAGAGACTCGTACGGACTGAGTTTTACGTCATCAATCCGTGACACGTTCGGTAACGGCGAGCCGCATTCACAGACACAATGGTAGTGTTTAGCAAACAACAAAAACAAGCAGTGGCATTTTTCATTCACCTGACTCTTTTCGACATGTTCCCTGTTGTGATTTCGTGATGTCTCACGAAATGCGTTATCGGGTTCTGTGCTCCTATTGGTTCTTGATTTGACGGTCGTCCTAGGAGAAGTCACACTACAGGATTGCGCCTCAAATCTTCTGACACTGCCAGAATTTTGTCCGAGGTAAAATTTGATCTCAACGGTCATTAATCGGTTGTCGGTGCACATGTCAAACTAAGGATCAAAGACTTCAGATTTTAGCCTAGGATCAGAGAAATCTTTTAGGATTTCAAAATTTGTCTCAGACGGCCAAATCGTGGCCAAAATCACACAGTGTGCACCCGGCTTTAGAGGGTGTGCAGCTGAAGCTTGACCTAACAAAATTAAAGGGGTGGTAAAACACATTCTTTCGAAGACTTGATTGTGTTTGTGGGGTGCACTGTAACATGTGTTCATGCTTCGTTTTGAAAAAATTGCATTATTTTTCATAAATTTTACCTTTATTCTACACTGCTCTGTCCCTCCTAGTAAAAACGGTCTGATGGTTTCCGGGTTGTATGAAGCCAGTCCCTCAAAAATACGCAATGGGCTCAGATTGGTTAGCTGGCCCAGTGTGTTGTGACCTAGTGCACGTTTGTCGGAAACGTCAAGCCCCTTACCTTTACCGGTAGACTGTGCTTTGGGTAGTATTAGAAACAATGGCGTCAATAAAACCATACCAATTTGAGCCAGAATCAGACCCAGACAATTTTAGTGAAGATGATCGAGCAGAACCTGTTCAGCCCTCAAGAGTAAAGAATGCGGATCTATAGTGATCGCTACTGAATGGCACTGTTACTTTTGTATTTTTAGAACGATTATAGCCAAATATCTGTCGCAAGAACTATTAACCCAAAACGAACACTAAACATTGGCTTTACTAGAAGCCAAATCAAACACAGAACCATGTTTAGCATGCCTGTAGTTAAACAATACATAAAAGCTCTAATCAAAGAATAATTTACACTAATGCCTAGTTCGCTGTTGAGATTTTAAAAAAAAGTTTGTAACGTTAGGTGTTTGTCGGATAACGTTAAGTATGAATGAGCATTTAACAAACTGGTTTGCAGAGCCAAACAGTGTTGTCATCTGTTTACTTCCTTGCTACAACGTACAATTAACAATACAAACTATTACAGGAAAACACATTGACGAAAAATAAATCATACTTACAGGTTGTGGCCCATAAACAGCTTCTGTTTTTAAATCCATCTTTCAGGACAAGCCGTTGTGCGAATCCTGCATTGAACTCGTGAAGATTGTGGAAGCTTTCCTCCGTGAAATGTGCAGCGGGAGCCGCGCGTGCCCGTCTCACCCATCTCGCAAATGTTTTGCATGCATTGCAAATACAGACGAATATTATACATTTGTCACATTTTCCGGTCTTCTCCTCCGACCCCTGTCTGTCTCGTGCTTTGATTTATGATGGGCAGCATATATCTGCTGCAAATGCGACCTGTTCCCCCCTGTCTCATACACACATGCATATAACATGTTGTATGTTAAACGCACTGCAACGCAACCCCGTCCCTAAGAAGGCTGAACAAAGTGGACCTGCATCCGGATGAAAATTACAGCGTTTCGTTGGCATTGGCAACAACACTCCAGCCTACAAACCACAACAACGCTTCCCGCGGCGATACAAAATGGCCTCGCCCCCCCCTTATTTAATATTCTCGGAGGAGGGGTTTATGTAAATATTGGGGCTGGTGATGTCAGAGACCCTGGAGGAATGTCTAGTCCCTACTGGCCGTTTGCTGTAGTCCTTAGAAATTGATTTCTTTAAAAGCAAATATCTCCCTTTGCTCTAAACTTTGAACATTGTAACTTTGCAGATGTTGTTTATGCTCAAACAGCAACACACTAGCTAAAGTTAGAAAAGTCAAATCGTGGTTTACCACCCCTTTTAATAGCAAATCGAATCGCAATCATATCTGTCAGAAAAATCGCAATTAGATATTTTCCCCAAATCGCAAAGCCCTATATTTCAAACCACTTCAATAACAACTGTGGCAGTGTCCTGAACACATAGAATCCAAACATGATGAAAAGAAAGTTTGTAAATTTTCCTAAATAAATGTAACCCCTCTTTCTGTAGCTTATTGGGTATAGGATGTAACATACATGTTTCTGGTTTAATGTCTTTGTCTGTTGTTTTGTGCCCTTGAACTGGGGTTAACTTGTTTTTTGTCTCTTTTAGATCTGATGGCACTAAAAGTGGAGAGCCAAGAACTAAATAAAATGGAAGAGAAAGATCCGTATGGGCAACATTGTGATTTCATAGCTGGAGAAAAATCTTTTAGTTGCTCACAGACTGAAAAGATTTCCTCACAAAAAAAGTCTGGAAAGAGTTTAATTGAAAAACAGCACCTTAAAGTCCACATGAGATTTCACACTGGAGAGAAGCCTTACACCTGCCAGCAGTGTGGAAAGAGCTTCACTCTTAAAGGAACCCTTGAGGTACATATGAGAATTCACACTGGGGAAAAGCCTTACAGCTGCCAACAGTGTGGAAAGAGTTTCCCTGATAAAGGAACCCTTGAGAAACACATGAGAGTTCACACTGGAGAGAAGCCTTACACCTGCCAACAGTGTGGAAAGAGTTTCACTCGAAAAGGAACCCTTGAGGTACACATGAGAATTCACACTGGAGAGAAGCCTTACACCTGCCAACAGTGTGGAAAGAGCTTCACTCGAAAAGAACATCTTAAAGGCCACATGAGACTTCACACTGGAGAGAAGTCTTACACCTGCCAGCAGTGTGGAAAGAGTTTCACTCATAAAGGGTCTCTTAAAGGCCACATGAGACTTCACACTGGAGAGAAGCCTTACACCTGCCAGCAGTGTGGAAAGAGCTTCACTCAAAAAGGGAATCTTAAAGACCACATGAGAGTTCACACTGGAGAGAAGCCTTACACCTGCCAACAGTGTGGAAAGAGTTTCACTCATAAAGGGACCCTTGAGAAACACGTGAGAATTCACACTGGAGAGAAGCCTTACACCTGCCAACAGTGTGGAAAGAGTTTCACTCATAAAGGGACCCTTGAGAAACACGTGAGAATTCACACTGGAGAGAAGCCTTACACCTGCCAACAGTGTGGAAAGAGTTTCACTCTTAAAGGAAACCTTGAGGTACACATGAGAATTCACACTGGAGAGAAGCCTTACACCTGCCAACAGTGTGGAAAGAGTTTCACTCTTAAAGGAAACCTTGAGGTACACATGAGAATTCACACAGGAGAGAAGCCTTACACCTGCCAAGAGGTAATAACCCCTTCCTCTCAAAACATGACTGTGCACCAGTGCACAAAGCAAGATCCATAAAGACATGGAAGTGGAGGAACTTGACTGGCCTGCACAGAGTCCTGACCTCAACCCGATAGAACACCTTTGGGATGAATTAGAGCAGAGACAGCGAGCCAGGCCTTCTCTTCCAACATCAGTGCCTGACCTCACAAATGTGCTTCTAGAAGAATGATAAAATAAAATAAAATCCCATAAACACACTCCTAAACCTTGTGGAAAGCCTTCCCAGAAGAGTTGAAGCTGTTATATCCGCAAAGGGCTGGCCAGGGTTAGTTCACCCAAAAATGAAATGTAATTTATTCCTCACCCTCATGCCGTTCCACACCCGTAAGACCTCCGTTCATCTTAGGAACACAAATGAAGATATTTTTGTTGAAGTCTGAAGGCTCCATAGGGAGCACAGAAATGTACACTCTCAAGATCCATTAATGTACTAAACACAATTTAAATCAGTCCATGTGAGTACAGTGGTTCAATATTAATATCATAAAGCAACGATAATATATATATATATATATATATATATATATATATATATATATATATATATATATATATATATATATATATATATATATATATATATATTTTTTTTTTTTTTTTTTTTAATCTTAAACATAAATAGCCACACGAATGTGGTCCAGGCAAAGCATACTTTTATTATCTTCACTGCATGCATATTTAAAACAAAATGAAATATAACATTCAACCTATAAATATGTGGTTCAGGCAATATGTGAATATGTACTCTGATTATCTTCACTGAAATAAAATGAAATATGACAAACACAACTCTCTTTTCTGTTAAACGTCAGTTTTAATAATCAATAATGGCCATTATAAAAGTATAAGTAAAAGGTATAGGAAGCTCTCCAATAAGAAATAAAGCAAACCATTCAGTCAAAAGTACAAAGTCGGCACTTTAGTAGGCTATGGTGGTAAAGTTAAATATACAAGGCAGGTTTATTTATACATCACATTTCATACACAATGGTAAATCAAAATGCTTTATAGGGCTGGGCGATATAACCAAAAAATCATATCTGTATTTTTTGGTTGAATGGCGATGCACGGTATACATCCTGGTATTTTCTAAGTTTTCCTATTTGGATGCAAAAAAATAAGTATAAAACATTTTTTTAATATATTTTTTTTACATCCTGCCCAGTGATGTCCTAAAAACAATGTTGATATTGAAATCTATAAACCAATACAGTGAATGTAATGTAGGATATATTATGTGCAAATTGGAGGTGTTGTATCTCAGATACAAAGGAAAAACTCAGAGAGGAATAAACTTTCTAGATGGTCTTTTATTTGGGACACATCTCCATAGCAAAGTGTGTGAAACTGTAGACCGTTGTGTAAAAGAAATGGCAATACTGTGTCTCATAAATAACATGAAGACTTCACAAAGCAAGTCTTACGATTACCAGCCTACACGAACACCAGTTTGATCGATCTGCAGTGCAAAACAAACAAAATGCAGATTAACACATATTTGCCAAAAGAAAAGTGAAATATGTTCTGCAATAATATTGGCATATTATGCAATTCATCCTCATAAATAATATGGTAAACAGAACGAAATAGCTAATGTACAAAACTGATATTCTCGTCAATGTGTCCGTCTGGCGGAGCAGATATAGATGCAATTAGATAGACAGATAGATAGATCTATTTAGAAGGATTCAGAGTGAACGCATCTTCACACAGCAAGAAGACTTGCTGGCAAACGAGGACACACTCTGGCGATGGAGCGCTAGACGCTTATTTGCCTCGACTTTGATGTCCGACCATTTCTTTTTTGTTTCGGCCATGGTCCTGAGGTTGTGAGGCTACAGCATTTACAGCGTCTGCAACCTTTTGCCACTCAAGTGCCTTTTTGGCATTAGTAATGCCCACACAGTGCCCTCCAAAACAACATTTTTCTCCTCTGTTCCACCTTGCCAAGGTTAAGTGAAATTATGTTTTTTTTATTTCCTCTCTGTGTTTGCCATGATTTCGCAATCGATGAATATTAACTTGTGGGCGTTTCACAGATTATTTATGGGCAACTATAGGCGTGACATGAAGCCGCAAAAGCTGCGCTACATTTAGGATTGATTGTGATTTATTAAGGGAAAACTGCGTAGGATGTGCGTGCGCACGGTTTTATAAATCCAAATATTTCTGTGCGTACGCACGTCCTATGTTTCATCCGTACGCCACTCCTGATGCAAATCCTACGCAAAGTTTTATAAATGAGGCCCCAAGAGTCAGGAGTTAGATTAATTAAAGAACATTTTACTGAAGAATAGTTTGTAGTTTCATCAGCAGAAGCCAGCTTCAAGTCTCACAAGGAAGGAGTTCATAGGCCGCGCTCTCTCTAGCAGTCTATCCCACCTATAATTTCTCAACAGTAATACTGCTTTCAAGGTCTAGCAACGTCATTACTGCAAGGTGGATGATTTTGATTGGCTCAGCGAAAATGAACAGCCATGGTAAATTTCCACACATTGTCAGTAAATCAGGTTCACGTGTCCATATAGCACTTGTTGATGCTTTTGCAACACATCCCTAGGACAACAATCAGAGACCAAACTTTAGAAAACATGTATGAAGAAACAATCAGTGGTTCTGTTGATTAAGTAATATCATAAAAAAAATCATTAAAATAAATATAGGAGGATAAATATTAAGGCTTTGATTATAAATTTAATTTGGTTATCTACAGGTATATTGAAGCGGCATTGGATTTCAGAATCCACCTTTCAAGTGGCACAGTGCTCATTCAGTAAATGTAGCTTCAGATGTGTTTTGGGTCTGGATTTGAATGTGGCTACAGTTGGAGCACATCTGATCTGTTCAGGAAGCTGGTTCCAGCTACGGCTGGCATAATAGCTAAAAGCAGACTCTCCTTGCTTTGAGGGAACCCTTGGTAATGCAGATCTGTAAGGTTTGCATTCTATCAGCATATCTGCAATGTACTGAGGTCCTAGGTCATTAAGTGATTTATATACCAGTAATAGTACTTTAAAATCCTAAATGTAACTGGAAGCCAGTGTAAAGACCTGAGGACTGGTGTGATGTGGTCATATCTTCTGGTTCTGCTCAGGATCCTGGCAGCAGTTCTGTATGAGCTGCAGCTGTCTAATGGTCTTTTTGGGAAGGCCAGTGAGAAGACCATTACAATAGTCCATCCTGCTGGTGGTATTGCCTGGAAACAAAACATCTAATTCTTGATATATTTTTGAGATGATAGTATCCTGATTTAGTTATTGCTTTGACACGACAACTGAAACTCAGGTCTGACTCCAAAATCACACCTTGTAGCTCCCTGGGTTAAGAAATGTGATGATTCCCACACTTAATTGAATATCCGTCACAGATGCGATCACCATTAGAGGCCATAAGAACCACCATGAAACATCGGGGAATCAACGTAAGAGCTTTGTACAAAAAAGACCATTAGACAGCTGCAGCTCATACAGAACTGCTGCCAGGATCCTGAGCAGAACCAGAAGATATGACCACATCACACCAGTCCTCAGGTCTTTACACTGGCTTCCAGTTACATTTAGGATTGTTAGTACTATTACATTTAGATTGGAAGTACTATTTCTGGTATATAAATCACTTAATGACCTAGGACCTCAGTACATTGCAGATATGCTGATAGAATGCAAACCTAACAGATCACTCAGATCATCAGGATCAAGTCAAATAGAAATACCAAGGGTTCACTCAAAGCAAGGAGAGTCTGCTTTTAGCTATTATGCCAGCCGTAGCTGGAACCAGCTTCCAGAACAGATCAGATGTGCTCCAACAGTAGCCACATTCAAATCCAGACCCAAAACAGGATATACCCTGTTTATAGCTCCGAAAAGTCAGTTTTATGTATTTTCTGAGAGGGGGCGGGATTTTTGTTGGGAAGTTTGGGGGAGAGACGCACACTTCGATTAGACTGGATAAACACATGCAGCATCTTAATTGTTAAGAAAATGAAACAAAATAAATGAATAAATCAAGCCTGTATTACATAACACTAGGCTATATCATACAGCATTCAGAAAAAGAACAGCTTGCGCTCCTAAGGGCTTTCACACTTTTCCAAAAGTGGGCCTTCTCTCAGTTGACCTGCTGATGAATTCTTCAAGCCGGGTCGAAACAAACATCGCGTTCATCAATAATATGCATCTAGACAGCTGAAATGGAAAATTATGGGCCACCACAAGAACTGCCTGCTCTCGCCGCTGCACCTCTGAGCGCACCACGTCAGGGCCTGAAACATTTTCTCAATGGCCCAAATGACGCTACGATGAGCATTTACTACTTTTAAAAAATGCGGGTCAGGAAGCGGGTCGGGTACAATATTTTCTTCTTTTTTTGCGGTCCGAGTTGCAGGCGGGTTAGTTGAAAACGTTGGTCGGGTGTGGGTTGTTTATACATTGACCCGCGCATCACTGATAAGTAACATTGTGTTCCCAGTGTAACAAGTTCATATTGCCCTTTCTTAGAGTTAGTGTAGTTTTTTTTTTTTAGGAATGAAAATGTGAACCTTGAATGTAATGTAAGTCGCTATGGATAAAACCATCCGACAAATGCATAAATGTAAATTATTTGTAGCTTTTTGCAATAAAAAAATGTGGCAGTAAACTGCATTGCTCTTATTCTGCTAATTTTTAAAATCATAACAGACCATTAAAAAAACCCATATACATTATAAACCACATGAGTATTTAGGTTGTGTAAATTAAACCCATGTGCTTTTCCACTGTGCCCTGCTATCCTGCTCACATATAGTAACTTAACTGAATGTAACAAGAGTAATTGAATAACACAAAGAAGGCATTTTAAACTACATTGTAAACAAACATTTAATAAAGATATGCATCTTAATATTTAAGTCATAGAAGAATTTTTTTTGTTATACTTAAGTAAAAGTAAAATATGATTTTACTCTGTAATGTATCCGTGTTCCATGGAAGTTATGTTGAAAGGACACTTTTTCTTCTGCACTCCACACATTTTCATGTCTTCGGTACCCTGCTCAATTTAAGGCAAGACTTGTGTAAGTACTTCCTCCTACAATGTCCAGATATGCAGTTGATGTCATCTGTGTCGCAAGGTTTACCACAGTAGCATCCCATCTCAGGGGGCTGTTCAGGGGTTGCAGTATCTGTGAGAGTAGGGCGTGGTTCTGTATACCATTTCCCCAGCAGCTCTGGTAGTACTCCGGTCTTGATTCATTCAGACACTTTGAGGTATGCATTGTGGAAAAAAAAACAGGATCATACTTGGTCCGCTGGATGAAAAACGTCTCAGGTTACGTATGTAACCATGGTTCCCTGAGAGGGAACGAGACGCGTCAAGCGCTGCGGGAACGCCTCTGCGTTTGTGTTATGAAGCACTCGTAAAATCAGTCCAATGGCGTGACTGGACGTCATAGGCGGGTGACGTCATCGACCAGGAAACTATAAAGCACCCCTGAACCAAACAGTGTCAGCTTCTGAAAAAGTCGAACAAGTCGGTCACGGGCATGCCGGGAGTATGGCAAAGCGACGCAGCGTCTCGTTCCCTCTCAGGGAACCATGGTTACATACGTAACCTGAGACGTTCCCTTTCAAGGTAACTCGGGCTGCGTCAAGCGCTGCGGGAACTAAATACCCACGCCGCCATAACTCTCAAGTGCCCGTACATGTGAAGTCGTAGCGCACATTTAAGCTACAAGCACCCGAGAACCTGGAGTAGAGGCTACATCTAGGTTGTAAAACCTCACAAAAGTGTGCGGAGAGGACCACCCTGCCGCATCACACACCTCCTGCAGGAAGACTCCTGACAGAAGAGCCAAAGAGGCAGCCATACTCCGAGTAGAGTGGGCTTGGACCTTTAGAGGTGAAGGTTGGCCGGCCGACTCATATGCGAGTGAAATAGCCTCGACTATCCACTTGCTTAGCGTCAGCTTAGATGCGGGTTTCCCTTTATTTGGGGACCCGAAACAGATGAACAATTGCTCAGATTTTCTCCACAGGGCAGCTCTGTGGATGTAAGCATCTAGCGCCCTCACTGGGCAGAGCAGATTTAATTTCTCCTGGTCTGAATTCTGAAAGGGAGGCGGAGAGAAGGCCTGCAGCATTATAGGACCTGCCACGTTCGTGGGAACTTTAGGGACATATCCTTCTTTTGGAAATAGAAAAGCTTTCACCATACCTGGCGCAAACTCAAGACAGGAGGGAGCAACAGATAATGCTTGCAAATCCCCCACTCTCTTTAGAGAGGAAATGGCCAAGAGAAATACAGTTTTTAATGTGAGAAATTTCTCTGGCACCTCCTCAATAGGCTCAAAGGGGGCCAAAGCCAGACCTTCTAGCACTATGGCCAGATCCCAGGTCGGCACCCTCGAGCGTGCCACAGGCCTTAGAGTACCACGAAGGAAGCGAGTAACCCATGGGTGTCTCCCCACCGATGCACCATCCAGATGAACGTGATAGGCAGATATTGCCGTCACGTAAACCTTCAAGGTGGAAGGCGATAAACCGGAAGATAACTTTTCTTGTAGGAAATCCAGCACTGAGTTGACTTGGCAGTTAACTGGATTTAGAGAATGGTTGGAACACCATGCAACAAAGACTCTCCATTTAAGGGCATACAGCCTCCTCGTAGACGGAGCTCTGGAGTGCAACATGGTCTCCACTACCTCGGCAGAGAGACCTGAGTCTGTGAACTGATCCCCCTCAGGGGCCAGGCCCACAGTTTCCATAACTCCGGCCTCGGGTGCAGAATCGACCCCGACGCCTGGGAGAGAAGGTCCTTCCTGATGTGAATCTCCCACGGGGGATCCTCTAGAAGGGACACAATGCCCGAAAGCTATACTCGGCCCGGCCAGAACGGGGCTATTAGCAACAGACGTACCCCGTCCCGGCGTACTCTCTCCAGCACTCCTGGTAGCCATGCCAGAGGGGGAAAGGCGTACAGACGCAGCCTCGGCCACGTCTGCACCATGGCATCCAACCCCAGAGGGGCTGGATGTGTGAGGGAATAAAATAGGGGACAAACAAATCCACCTGAGCCTGACCGAAGCGGTTCCATAGGAGCTCCACCGCCTCGACAGGGAGTCTGCCGTCGTGTTCAGATACCCCGGAATGTATACTGCTCGTAGCGTTAACAGTTTGCCCTGGGCCCAAACTAAGACTCGATGAGCCAACCTCCAAAGCCGGCGCGAGCGTAACCCCCCCTGGCGATTTATATAGGAGACCACCGATGTGTTGTCCGAGTGAACCAACACATGATGGCCCCTCAGGTCTGGGAGAAAGTGCCTGAGTGCCAGGAACACGGCCATTAGCTCCAACTGGTTTATATGCCAGGAGAGCTGATGGTCGCTCCACAGACCTTGAGCTGAGCGACCACTCATGGTCGCCCCCCAGCCGGTGAGAGATGCATCCGTCGTTAGCGTTAAGCGACGACAAGGAGCCCCCAGCACCGGACCCTGGGACAAGAACCAAGGATCTTTCCACATGACTAAGGCACGTAGGCATCGCCGCGTGACCTTGATCATGCGAAATGGATTTCCCCCCGGAATCCCTTGGTTTAACCTCAACCCCAACACCTTCATATGAGCGAGCACAGCATCTCGATGCTGAGCCGCTAGCTATTCCAACTCTGCTAAGATTAGTGTGTGCTAAGATAAGATTGTGACACACCAGTCCCCGGACTTGAACTGACACACGATCTGTTTTAGTGTAAGCATTTTGAATTTTAGCTTTTTTACTGCCCGATTTAACTGCCACAGATCCAGAATAGGACGCAGTCCTCCATCCTTCTTCGGAACTATGAAGTACCGGCTGTAAAACCCTGACTCTCTTCTGTGGGGAGGGACCCTTTCTATAGCCTCTTTTCGCAGAAGATTCTGTACCTCTTGTTCCATTACCAGAGCCTGCTCAGAGTTTACTACTGTGGGTAGTACCCCGTTGAACTTGGGCGGGTGTGACCCGAATTGCATTCTGTACCCTTTTTCTATAGTACGCAGGACCCACTCTGAGATATTTGGCAGAAGTTTCCACGCTGCCAGAAAATCTACTAAGGGAACCAGCCTCTTGAGGCTGGCCTCTGGCTTTTGTTGCGTGGGCAGCCCGGTGTCCTGAAACGGCGCGCCGGCAGGAAGCAACCGAACTGACCCACTTTGAGCCCTCCTTGGAGGGAGCGAGCATCCCCGCCCCGCTACATTTCCGGGCGGACGTGGAGATATGCGCTCGCCGAGAACCGCTGCGCCCTGAAGCACCAGAGGTGGCAGGGTTGGCAGAACGGCCCCCTGATGGCACCGAGAGGAGACGGGTGCCTCGGCACACCGCTTCCCCTCGGAGGGGACTGCCATCAGAAGCCTGACCCGTCTGGCATCAGGACTTCTTCGCCGAGGCCTTCCTAGAGATAAGAACGGTCCTCAGATCCGCTCTACTTCGGGAAGACCTCGGCTGAGAGAGCGGCCCCGGCCCCCAGTCTCTCTGTGGGGGAGCGCGGGTAGCAACATTCTCTTTTTGTTGCGCTCTATACGAGGAGGACGTACTCGGCTGGGGCTGCTCCCGCCCTGCAGCCCCAGAGACATGAGACTTTCTGGGGAGGAACCTCTGAAATGCTGCCGCCTGCTTTTTAGATTCTTGGAACTAAAAAGCCAGCAGGGGAGATTGGAGAGTCTAGCAGGAACTTCTTATCTCTTTCAGAAATATCTGATAAGTTCAGCCATAAATGTCTCTCCGTGGCTACCAGGGCTGCCATAGAACGGCCAATGGATTTGGCCGTCTCCTTGGTAGCCCGAAGAGACAAATCTGCAGCTCTCCTAATCTCCGCAATCGTTTCCCTCCCCACTTCTTCACATTCATCATCAATGTCTTTCAGCAGGTCAGGCTGGTATGCTTGAAGCACCGCCATTGTGTGTAAACAGGCGGCCGCCTGACCTGCTGCCGAGTATGCCCTACCCACTAAAGCTGATGTTGTTCTGACTGGCTTAGTGGGCAGCTGCGGGGCTTTTAGCAATGACGCAGACTCAGGAGAGAGATAGCTCGCGAGGGTCTCTTCCACCCGCGGCATCACCGCATAACCGTGGTGCTTCAACCCCACAATGTTAGAATATGCAGCCGTTGTGGGGTTAAATGGCCGAAATGACGCCGGTTTTATCCATGATCTCGACACCTCTGTGTGGAGATCAGGGAAAAACGGCAAGCCCCGCTTTGGAGGTTGCGATCTAGATGGCAAAAAGCGGTCGTCTAATTTACTCGGCTGACGAACCTTTCTTCTCGGCTGGCCAGTCTATTTGTAACCTGGCAACAGCGCGAGTCACAACCTCCAACAGCTCCTCGTTAGCGTGTGAATGAGGCGGCGAAACCTCATCTAAATAATCCAGGCTCACCACATCCAACTCCTCAGAGCTGGAATGACGCTGAGCCTGCGCTTCAGTGCGAGCAGAAGAAACCGCCGAGCGTGCTTCTAACTCGGCCACTGAAGCGTCAGATCTAGCGGGTAAAGGTAGAGATAGGGGATCACCCGTCTCTAACCCCTCCGCTAGATCCTTCTGCGATCCCCAGGACATAAGCCTTCGCTGTGCCTCGGCAGCAGCGGGATCTGCACCCTGGGGAACGCGAGCCGAAGCGCCCTCCTCGACGAGCGCTCGTCGGGATCGGAGAGTTCTCATGGGGAGCTTTTCACAGTACTCACAGTCAGCTCCCTCGAGAGCATGCTCCGATCCCAAACATACAACACACAGCAGATGTGTATCCCCACCCGTAATGTAACGGGGGCAGGGAGAAACACACTGTCTGAACTGTTGTTGATTCGCCGTTATATTGCTTTAGAGAGACACACACACACTTTGATATATCGGACAAACGATTTCACATGGAGGGCTTGTGAAGACACAGAAGCTGATACTGTTTGGTTCAGGGGTGCTTTATAGTTTCCTGGTCGATGACGTCACCCGCCTATGACGTCCAGTCACGCCGTTGGACTGATTTTACGAGTGCTTCATGACGCAAACGCAGAGGTGTTCCCACAGCGCTTGACGCAGCGCGAGTTCCCTTGAAAGGGAACTCCTGTGGTGTACATACAATAAAATCACAGTAACTCACTGTGGCAAGATGCAGGGCCGGCCCAAGCCCTTATGTGGCCCTAAGCAGAATTTTATTTGGGGGCCCCTCTGTGCCACCAATACGATTGACTATTGTCAATTCTTGATAATTCGCACACCCAGTATCAATTTTAGTAGTTGTAGCTGTGTTGCTTTCATCATGTCTGGCAGTAATGGTCTTACCCTTATATGGTTTTTAATTTTAACAGTAGCAAACCTACAGGTGTGGTCAGGTGTTAATATTCAAAGCCTTACAGTACTACAGTTCAGTCTGGGATATGTACTTTAAAAAAATTTAAGTAGTCTCTTATGCTGAATATGCTCACTTTTCCCCAGGATTCTTTGATGAATAGGAGGTTCAAAAGAACAGCATTTCTCTGAAATAGAAAGCTTTCAAAAAATCAGAAAAACTGTTTTCACCATTGATAATAATCATAAATGTTTCTTGAGCATCAAATCCTCATATCAGAATGAATTCTGAAGGATCATGTGACACTGAAGACTGGAGTAATGATGATAAATTCAGCTTTGATCACAGGAATAAATCACACTTTACTATATTCACATATAAAACAGATGTTTTACATTATAATAATATTTCACAATATTACCGTTTTTAATGTATTTTCGATCAAATAAATGCATCCTTGGTGAGCAGAAGAGACTTTTTTAAAATGTTGATTTCTTTCAAACATTAAACAGAGCTTTTATTTTGGCGGAAATAAAATAAAAAATGTTGCATTCAATTCGACTGTGTAGAAACAACCTTTTTATTTTATAAATAAAAACTTAGGCTACACAACCAAAATATATATAATATAACCAAAATATAAGCTACACAACTTAGGCTATAATTCCAAGGGGACGATATAGCAGTTTGCAGAAAAACATTTACTGAGAAACTGAAGCTATGCTGTACTCCGTACAAAACATGCAGCACGTCAGAAAAGATATTCGCACTAAACCGTATCACATTCTCAAACCCATCCATTCATAAAAAGGTTACCGGGCAACTGACGAGTAACGTTACATTTTAGCGCTGGTTTTCTCGCACTTGGACTTTCAACCCTGGCTAACAAGCGAATAGTGTCTGGCCGATGGCGCCGCGAGCTCGTGCAGCGCTGTCAGAATCAATCCGTGTATAGCCTATATTAGAAAACGTAACATTTTGCAGTTTATTTAGTTATTGTTTAAGGCTATTTCGCAATTTCAATCATCAGGAAATAACATACTGCAAAAAGTCATTTCATGTGCTCTTGGGGGCCCCCTGGTGGCAAAGGGGCCCTAAGCAGCCGCTTAGTTCGCTTATGCCTTGAGCCGGCTCTGGCAACATGCATTTGAGCTTGCACTTGATACATGTACTTGTGATCAGTCTTAAGTGCCATTGTCCCATCCTCTCCTGTGTCTAAACAGAATGACAGACCTTTGCAGCTTTCAGTGAGTGAACAGTCCCTGCTGATGAAAGGGCATTTTATCTCCAGTACTCCGTCACAATGGCAAGTGCATGTTACCACTCCATCAGGTGTTGCTCCAATCCAGGGGAGGTCTGAGTTGATGATGAACCCTGATGCATGAACCTGGAAAGTATATACAGTATTATATATATATATATATATATATATATATATATATATATATATATATATATATATATAATTATTATTATAGTATTATAATTATATATATATATATATATATATATATATATATATATATATATATATATATATATATATATATATATATATATTCATTGATCAATTAATTATTAAAACCTTCGTGTTGATCTTGCATCATAGATAAATAGTTTGCCCTTGCTCTTTCCTCATTCACCTGACCCCGTCTGACAATCAAAATACAAGCTGTTAATTAAAATGTATTTGACTGAATGACATTCACGGCCTATCAACATTTACCTTAAGGTGCTGCACTCTGACCACACAACTGTCATAAATGCCCTGGTTTATAATTTGCTTGTAATCTGCTTCTCTTGATTTACTTGTATTGAATGGCCAAACAACCTCATGTCAAGTAACGACACATACCGAAATCTTCACCATGTTTAATTGCGCTCAAAGGCAGACAGTAGTGGAGGATTTTTTTACTCTGCTTAAGTACATTTTCAAGTGTCTACACTTTATGTGTGTTTTTCTTCTGAACTTTAACTTCACAATATTCCAAAGCATAAAGTTGTACTTTTTACTGCACTACGTTCCATATTGAATAGCATGTAATACTTCATTACATTAAAACAATGATAAAGTATATACTTGAAAAATACTTGAGTAGAAAGTAAAAATACTTCACTAATGTCTCTGATTGTGCTTTATTCTATTTACCTTGTTGCCTCAGTGGAAAATTGAGAAGAGCGTGGATAGCAAATTATTTTGATCAAGGACACCGGTCTGTTTGCTTTGGCTGCCTCGTAGAAAACTGACCCTGTGACTCTCCCTGCCCTCTGATCAAACCATACCCTACTTTTACTTTGTTCCCTGGTCTCCTCCTCAACTACCAAACACTGGAAAAAGGTTTGTTAGTTCATCAGCTAATTTGTTGTGAAATTAAACTCCACAGGTAGGAATACTAGTAGTATTTAACACTTACCTGTTCCTGTGTCAGATGTAGGTTATCAAAGACCTTGGTACTCTCAACTAGTAGCGTGGACAAGTCCATCTCTAGCCAGGCGCTTGAATACAAGGTTGACAGAGGAGTGGGCAAGTCCAGCTGCATCATCTTTGGTGTGTACCTGCAGTGGAGAAGATGTAGTCTCATAAAGTATAAAGTATCATATACATTATGTTATTAGATGCACATTTCACCACTGTGTACCTGTGAGAGTGGCCCTCAATGACAGAAAGGATGGCGCTTTTCTTTGGATTACACTCTTGCATTTCACTGTGATGAAGCATCTCAAAAAACGTCCGGTACTCTTCATCTGATGGTGTAATGTCAGGAAAGCCAGGGCCTTGAACGTGACGGGGCTCGTGTTGTTTATGACAGAAACTGATGTTACGAATCTCTGCATATTGGACATCTCTGACAGACTCCATACTTGGCTGGGCCCATGCACAGGGCTTCAGCCTGCCCATCCTTGATATCAACAATCGCCAAAACACTATACATTAGAGCTGCTGCATGAGAGCATACCTCTCCCAAACCTGCCTTACAGGTGCAATGAGCCATGAGAACGGTCCCATCTTCCTGTACTGTTATCCAAGGGTGACGGATTGATTGACGGAGGGATTGTGGACGAGGTAGATATAAATATCAGCAAACGCCAAATTTGGCAAGGTTTAACTAGACTTAAGTGGAGTCAGCAGTTCACTTGGCAGTAAATAAGGATCTAATCCTTAAGTATCTATTCTATTTACATATCGTTGCTTTTCGTCGGTGGTGAGGTGCGCTATTTTGGTGTGTGACATCTTTCCGCTCATCAAGCAGAGGCTACGCAAAGGTCCTAAAGATGGCGGCCGCAACAAAAAAGTCATGTGACTGAAACCCATTAATAAGTAAACAATCCCCCACGTGGGATGCATTCTTGTGATTGGCTAAAACAAGGGAGATATCTGATTGGTTGCTGATCATTCCCTGTTTAAATGCAGTGAAGTTCACAGACCGCAAGCAGTTTGTAAATCAAGATATATTTGTGTGTGCATCAGAAATACATTTCTGAATCTCGCCCTGTGCATTTGTACATTTTCTTTGCATTTCTGAATTGTGTGTGTATTTATGAATTTTGTATGCATTTCTGAATTTTGTATGCATGTGTTAATCTTCTGTGCTTTTTAAATTTGGTGTGTGCATTTGTGTATCCTGTGTGCGTATTTATGAATCCTGTGTGTGCGTATGTGAATGTAGTGTGTGCATTTATCTTTATTGAGACTCTTTTAGCTCCATACAGGAATGGCAAATTGAAAACATGCGAGCAATTACCTCACATCACATGAAAACAGTCTAGAACACCTCAATGCATGAAAGCATGGAAGGAACTCTCAGTGAGGTTAAAATGTGGGAAAATGATCGATAAGCTGGAGATGGCACTTCTGGAGGCTGAGAGAGTGAGATGGAGAGTAGTGCTGACACGTCTCACTGCTATCGTGCAGTCATTAGCAGTTCGAAATTTGGCTCTAAGGGGACACAGAAGCACTGTTCACACCATCAAATGGGAATTTTCTCAAAGAGGTTGAACTTATGGCCAGGTTTGATTCTATTATGAAAGATCACCTTAACCGTGTCGAAAGAGGAACAGCAAGTCACAACAGCTACCTAGGCCATCATGTGCAGAATGAGCTAATTGATTTGTTGAGCGGCAAAATCATATCTGCTGTAGTGGATGATATCAAGCAGGCAAAGTTTTTTTCAGAAATTCTGGACTGCACCCCAGATATAAGCCACACAGAACAGTTGTCAGTGGTCATTAGAGTGTTGTCACTGATGGAGAAGCCCCATGTCAGGGAACATTTTATGGGATTTTTGGAGGCAGAGGAGTCCACAGGCCAGCGTGGAGGTGGAGATTGTGCATCTTAAAACGTGTTTCCTGTTGTAATTGCAAAATGTTCTGATTTGTGCAATTGAGCAATTGAGAAATATAATTTTCTATTTCACTTAATAAAATATAACTGCAGAAATGTATGTGTTATGGTTTTTTGGGGGGTGTGATCGAATGAGGTCTTGCCCTGGGTGCAATTCAATGTAGAACCGCCACTGACTGGGATTCACAGATAATCCACTGCCGAATGGGGCCAAACCGACACAGGACTTCATCCGCCCGTCCCGCCAACATCTGGTGCCATAGTTGCGGTATGTGCCACTGCCCAGTTGTTTTGTGTGCTTACTACAGCTTTCCCGCAAGTGGGCGTGGTTTCAGCACAGGTTTTTTTATCATTTAAATTTGGCACACATTTAATAACACATTTTTCTGTGGTGTAACAAATTCAGAACAAATATTTAATTTTAACTTCACAGGGAATGCTAAAACAATACATTTTAATTTCATCTTTATTTGAGTAAAGTTTTTTATATTTAAGTACAGCACAGTTTTAATTGAACTTTACAACACATTTGAAATTAATCATTATTTAATTATTTTATATTTTAGTGTTAATGTACAAGCTGTGTATTTACTATGTTAAAGTGGCTGACAACAATAAATATTCCTATTAGGAATAAACTGCCTCGTTTTTTAACTGTGCAGAGTTGTAGCTGAATAGTTAGGCCTACTACGCTACTGTATTTTAATGTTGGTCATTTTGGTGGTACTTGGAGAGCCAAATATTTTCTAAGGTGGTACTTGGTACGGCCATATCTAGATCGGGTTGTATCCAGATCAGATGATGGACCTGCACCCAGAGAAGACCAACGCAGGACCCTGAAGTGTCTGCAGAGACCGTGTCAATTAGACTCCCCTGAAACTGCCTCATCGACACGGCATCCTCAATAAACCCGTCTCCAGCGTGATGACTCCGATCTTTCGAATATTCCGATCTATTATGACCTCTGACCTGTAAAGTTGCCAGAATAATAATAATCATACGCTGTTTGATAATTGGCCAGAGGAGAACTGGCACCCCGACTGAGCCTGGTTTCTCCCAAGGTTTATTTTTCTCCATTAGGTCACCTGATGGGGTTTTGGTTCCTTGCCACTGTTGCCTCTGGCTTGGCGTGCTCAGTTGGGGACACAAAATTTTTCAACTAATTATCCAAATAAATCTAATTATTAAACTAAATTAACCATATAAACTAAATTACTGATCTAAAGCCCACATTGTCACTGTATGATAGTTGAAATGAGCTGATGACATCACCGTTTTCTCCAGAATGGCTATACAGCTGAATAAAATTAGGCTGCATTATTTTCCTGTTTAACACTGTAAAGCTGCTTTGAAACAATCTACATTGTTAAAAGCGCTATATAAATAAAGTTGACTTGACTTGGTATAACAAGTTTGGGAACCACTGTCTTACACACTATATTTAACAGGTATTGCCTGTTGTTTGTAAATGAAAACAGTTATTGTGCTTTATCAACAAAAAAATATATATATTATAATATAAAGAAAACAAAGTGCAAAGGCAGCTTTAAACAGAGGTTAAGTTACCATATGCAGCTTGACCGTCTCTTATGACGGTAGGCTTTCTTAGGACTCAGTCTGTTTTCGTCTTTCTGAAATAATCTGACCCATTTTCAAAAACACTCTCTGAAGGCACAGATGTAGCAACTATGCAAAGTCTCCTTTTCATAACAACAGTCGACCCTTCATATTCTGCTTGCCTTGCTTTCCACCAAGCCAGTGGGTCTTCTGTTCTTGGAATCGAGGTCTCTGCAAGGCAAGATACCCTCTCATTTGCAGTTGGATGCTTTGTTTGCAAGTGTCTTCTAAAATTTGATGTCGATCCTCCTTGGCCTGAGAAAATAATGTTACAAAGCTTGCATTTTGCTTTCTGAGGTCCAACCTCATCAAAGAGAAGCCACATACAGCTTCTTTTTCTGGAGGTCATCTTGTGTGGCTGCCCTTTCTACCTCTACGTCTGCCTTGGTTGTTGTTTGTAACCTTTTGATTGAAATTTGGTGTGTATTTATTGGTGTGTTAATTAATCGGTTGATCAATGTTTATTTATATGACTATGAGGTTTGCTGTGCAATGAAATCATGCATGTTCTGTGGCGCGTTAAGAGTTTAGGAAATTTGTTAAAAGTATTGAAAGAATTGTCATAGCGATTGTGAAAAACTGTAAACTTCAAACTTTAAGTTTTAAATGAACTTTTTCAAACTTTCAGGTCTAGCTTTATCAAGCTAACTTCAAAGTTTATTACAAACTTTTTTCTAGTTTGACATTGTACACCTATTTTCAGGTATTTTTAGACTCAAATTAACTTTAAATGTACATATTTTTAATATAAGGAGAGAGAAAAAACAGGAAAATTCATAACATTTTTATGCATTTCAGTGCTGATACACACATATAAATAAATAAATATATATATTTGATATTATATAAAAGGTATTCTCCTAAACAATAGTTTTAACCTTTAGACAAAGTCTAACAGTCTTTACTAGTTTCCTAATATTTTCAGCTCATCCTTGAACAACATGTATTTAAGTATGTATTTCACTAATACATTCAACTCTGAATTTCTGTCACCTCTTGTATTATTTGTATATGTGCACGTCTGTGATTCTAGACTGTCGCCTGTGAACGGGACTTTTATTTTGGTGTGGTGATATGACGTCATAAGGCTGCGCCGCGCTCCTGCATCTGTTGTGATTCTGCTGGAGAAAGGTTTGTGTTTTAAGCTTTAAAACGATAGAAACCATCTTCAAAGTTGTACAGGCGACGCAGATCGAATGGTTTATTATTAAATGTAACATTGCATTGCTTTATCTATCACTTATAAACGTTGTGTGAGTAAAGTAACAGATGAAAACACAGACGTGTGGTTCTGTTTATTAAGCGCCTAAAGTTACGGACTGCTATTGCTCCGAGTATTGGCAGGATTGCAAATGTGATACTGATCTTGTACAAAAGTCCAATAGACAAGTTGATATTAAGTAACAACGTTTTAGCCTCAATACTGTTTATTTGGTGAAAATCAAAACTACAGCAGAACTGTTGTGCATCTCCTTCGATCGAAATAATCACATAAAGACTTGACGCCCCCTAATGGCTGTTTTATTTTCATATTTATACTTTGCATGGACTTTTTATTTAAAATATAAATCTTTTAACTAAGTTTAAGTTTAACTTGTACATAGTCTATTTCTAAATTCAAAACTTATATTTACAACATTTACCCATGAGCTGTAAATGTGTTTAAACACACTTCAGATGGAGCCGCTGTGCCACTTCTACAGTGCAAAGATTGATCTTTTGATGCTGATTTCATTAGATTGGTAACAGTCTGGTTGTGTCTTATCGCTCTAACTGAATTTATTGTTTAAATTAACAATTAACAAAAACAACTTTTCTATTTTAATTGAAGAAATTGACAAAATATGATGCAAACATTTAATAAGATTAGAAAACATTGCTCTTAAAATGGTAAAAAGGCCCCTGGACATTAATGTAAAGGGACAAAGATCGTCCTGTAATGGGAAAGTTATAATTGGAATGCGTGTTATTGATCAGAAAGTGCAAAATTTTTGACTGTGCTCCTAGTTATTTTAAATTAGGAGCACAAGTGTATGGAATCAGATTAGTCTCAAATATTATTCACGCAAAAAACTTGATTCATACATGCGTAGACAGTTTCACATGCATGAAACCTAATTCACGTACCCCAAAAAAATACAGCTCAAATACAACAGAACAAGCGTCATTCTTCTTAATTTTTGATACGATATGGGACATCTGATTACCACAACACTTGCTTATATCAGTAAATTGTTCATAAAACTGATCTCTAGCAACAGTTACCACAGAAATGAACGATCAATTACACACACCTCTGCTTAGCCATGAACTGGTCGAAAGCTGATGACATGCAGGTAGACCCGCCCTCACGTGATACTGATTGGTCGGTTGATAAGCTTAAATCTGATTGGCTAAAGAGTACGACGACTCTGTGTAGGGAGGATTGCGCTGCCGGGAAAGTCTCAAAAACACACACACACAACCAAGGCGATTCACACACGTGAATGACGATTTGCACATTCGCATTCAAGGATAAACTCGTACATTTTAAACATTCAAAAGGTTTTTGTCCACAGTTGTATTTCTACGAATTATGTTTTGCATTTGTGAAATATATTTTACGAATATATAATTTTATTTTGTGCACGTGAATTGCTTTTTGTGAATGTATTTTTTTTTTCACGCATGTGAATATTTTTTTTTGGGTACGTGAATTAGGTTTCATGCATGTGAAACTGTCTACGCATGTATGAATCAAGTTTTTTGCGTGAATAATATTTGAGACTAATCTGATTCCATACAAGTGCTCCTCAAGAAAAATGTAGGCGTAGAGCCCTGAGAAGATGAGGGAATTTTTTTTAATATTATCTCATATAGAAATGGCTGGCAGATATAGAATTTGCCAGATAAGGTCTATATATCAATAATAAATATTAAGTGTATTTTCTTCATTTCTCCAGTACCGATAGCGGCAGAGCTTATCGATACTGCGGTCTATCATAATTTAGCACCAGGGCTCATTTAATACCGGGTTTCGGTACCCATCCCTAGGGGAGACTGGTGGCTGAAGTAGCTCCATGTCTGGGCTGTTGTCGGAGCATTGACCAAGGAGAGTGTTGGGGGGAACATGCCTACTTTTCTTTATGAAAACTCTCTATGGGTCTATTTCTTTTCATTGTTCGTCATGCTGATAGCCTTATAATGTTAGCTGCTCAGGGCTCAATTTCAATTCACACAGCACGGAGCAGTGTAGGTGTACAGGAATATCTGGACCACAGCCAAGACCCGTCCCATCTCTGTCTCTGATTGGTTTAGACCAAGATATGATCCAATCATAAGTGAGAGTTCTGTCAAAGGAGAACAAATGCTGCGGCTTCGTTTGTGGAGAGGCAGCGGATGAGAGGATATTAGGGGCAAAGATGTGACCTGGGAAAAATTTTTGTTGCACCCTTACAAATTTTGGTTGCACTCCAGAGCCCTGTATGTATATAGTGTCTGTATAATTTATGTTCATTATTAGTTTGTAGTGCTAGTTTTGAGGTTTACTGAAACTGCGCTGATACTGAACTAGAGCTGATTGAGACTCACTCTTTCTCTTTCTGTTAATTATTCTCATCTTAAACAGGACAAACACAGGAAAACCCCTGGAGAAGCGACTGAGATCCATGTGACACTACTATAAAAATGCTGTTTATTAAAGAGGAGAATGAAGACCTGAAGATTGAAAGTGTATTCAGTTTGAAACATGAAGAAACTGAGGAACAAACAGAGAAAGAGGAGAGAGAAGACGTGAAGATTGAAGAAACATTGAGAGTGAAACATGAAGAAACTGAGGAACAAACAGAGAAAGAGGAGAGAGAAGACGTGAAGATTGAAGAAACATTGAGAGTGAAACATGAAGAAACTGAGGAACAAACAGGTTGGTCTCATTCTCAAAGCTGAACTCAGTCATTTGATCATTATTAAAATCTCCAATTTTCCAGCAAGTAGCGGTTATAGCGTGACATTTCGTTTCTGTTTTGACGAGCCTGCAATGCATTGCAGCAGCAGTGTTTTCTTCTCATTTGATCACATACTAAAATCGAGTGTTACCGCCATCTATTGTTTCATCGCACATCTTGCGGCTTTACGGTTCACAGAGAAGAGATCGTCTGATGATTATTTAAAGGACATACAGGAGTGGGGTGATAACTTCACACGAATCGATAGTAAAGGTTACACTTGATTTATACAAACAAAAGATTAAAACGCTACGTCGAAGACTTCAAGCACATGGGTCATTGACGGATAAGACTTTTTAATAGACCAATTTTAAAATACCAAAAATATGGATATGTTTGGCCATTTTCTAAACATTTGGAATGTAGTGTACACATGCCTTTATAAAGAAAAGTAAAAAAATTGACATTTTAGTGTTTTTACACTTAAGTTAATAATACATAGCCTTAAAAAAGTCATCTGGGGCGACCGTAATATATCTCAAAATTCACATTTTTATGTATCATTAAGACTAGTTGAACTCATATCAGTAAGTAGATAAACTGATGAAGAAAGATAAACTTTAGTGCCCTTTCATTTTATGAAAACCTATTATTTCACAAGTTTATTCTATAATATCAGTCTCCCTCATAATCCAGTTACAATACTGATTTTTACTTTAAAAGCAAAAAAAACTGAATTAGCATTTATACAGATATTACACATTCAACAATAGCATACCACTGATTAATATTTGAGGCTAAACTGATGGATATTTGGTTATGAATGTATTTATTTTTGCATTTATTCATTTATTTGTTGGTTACCCCACATGACATATGGTCGCCCCAAATGATAAGAAAACCACAGGTATAAAAATTTCAGATAAAATGTACACAAAAGAGTTCAAGACGAAAGAAAATGTAACTTTTTATTCAAATAACATGTCAACATTTAAATATAACAAATCAGAAGGATATTAGCATTTAAAATTATATAATTTTTATTGCAACACACATTAAATTCTTCAAGAACTTAAGAAGCTGAGTAAAGAATCTCTTTTATGGAACCTTTTTGATTCATTGGACAGGGATGAAAAATTACAATATGAAATGATGCATTAGTCCTTAAGGTTTCCATCAAGATAACAGAGAAAAGGGCGCCAGATTTTGTCAAACTGCTTTTTTCCAAATGTAGAGTGGAAGTCATCTCTCCAAGCCATTAGAGTATTTAAAGCTGCAGTCCGTAACTTTTTGCGCTCTCGCGGTTAATAAACAGAACCGCAAGCGTCTTGCGGAAGAACATTGCAGCCGGATCTACTTCTCTCTGTTTATGTCTATGGCGAGTCACCCAGGGACGGTTCTCCACCTCCACAGCCGTTCCTACCAGACAGGTCTGAAATAGTCCCAATGTAAACACTTTTTTGGCCAGCAGGTGGACATTTTCGTGGTCCATGCATGCACATGTGTCCCGATCCTTGGCTTTTGGCTCAGTGACATAGAAGGGGCGTCTTCTAGCAAACTGCGTGTAAGATAGGTGGAGGCTCTTCTTCATTTCACTATTGTACAGCCCATGGAGCTCTGTGAGTGGCTTTGTGAGAATTCTTCGCTGTTCTTTTATTTTGTTTTTTGTGATGGTATCACTTTTTTCCCTGGTAAAAGTCGACTATTCTCATCTCTAGTCAGAAAACTAACAACAGCCAGCTTTCTCTCTTTTGCCAGTTTCTTCCCCCCTTTTGGCTTGAGCCTCTCACTGTGGCTTAACCGTTCTTTTGCCCTCGTCTCACCTTTTCTGGCCCTTTCCTTTTCTTTTCTCATCTTTGCAAGTTGTTTCCTCAGATTTATGTTTAGCTTTCTTAATTCATGTTTCTCAGCCTGCAGTCGTTTACAACGTTTCTCAGCTTTCTTTTCTCTCTGGTGTGGAGGACATCTGTGGATGGAAATCCTCATTTTGAGGTGGAGCATCCACCACCACACACCCCCCGGGACTCTCTTGCTGCCCCTCCACTCCTTCTACACCTGCTGGACCTGGAGGTGTCAGGTCCAACATTGCCTTCTCCATCTTTCTTCTCTCCCTGTATCTTCTGGATGCAGCCTTCCACTTGTTTCTCAGATTATTCCTCTCCCTCTCTGATAACTCATCTGACTTCACATTTGGATTCTTCCCCTCATGCTTTCTTTTTTGGTAGCTGAAACAATAGTGTACAGAGTTGTTCATCAACAACAAGATAAACATTCTACACCTGTGCTCTTTCCTCCTTATCCTGAACCTACTCTCTTTAGAGAACAGCTGTTTCGGTGACCAATGTTTAATAGCTCATTGTAGCATACAGCCTAAACTGTTTATTTGATCTACCCTGGTCTCCTACTTTCTGTAGCTCTAGTGACTCTAGCTCACTGCTACAGAAGCTCTTTTTTCTTTACCTCTCTCTTTTCCTTGCAAGATACTCTGCTCTTGCTGCAGGATCGGAGTTGACTTTCTGTCTATAACTAGCAGTCTTCTCTTTGCTTGTTAATCGTGCCATCTAGGAAATGGGTATAATAGGTTAAAACTTGTTTTAAATGACTAATACATGTATAGTCACACAAATAGAATGTCATTGTGTAGTTTTATTATTTTTTTTACATTTTTCCTGTAGGATTGTACTACAACAAAAAATAAATGTTTATCCATATAAAAGGAATGGAAAATGGCTGAATTAAAAAAAAAAAAAGATAAAATATACAAATAATTATGCTTAAACAATTAACTCTACAAATTTACAAAATTAAAACTACAAATATAGGACATATATCTATCATTTAAAACACTCAGCAGTGGTCGCCCCACATGGTAAATGGTAAATGGACTGCATTTATATAGCGCTTTTAACAGACCAATGGCCATCCAAAGCGCTTTACATCTTGCCTCACATTCACCCATTCACACACCGACGGCGGTGTCAGCCATGCAAGGCGCCATCCAGCCCGTCGGGAGCAGCTGGGGTTAGGTGTCTTGCTCAAGGACACCTCGACACTTGGTCAGGTGGAACCGGGGATCGAACCACCAACCTTCCGGTTTGTAGACAACCTACATGAACCACTGAGCCACTGCCGCCCCTAACACATGATACTCGGTCGCCCCATATGATGTTTTCAAGTTCACTCAAGTATAACAGGCTAACAGTTAGCCTCAGAAACCAAACTAGCTTCTTCTAGTGACAAAGCACTATCAAATTTATCATCAAAATATAGATTTGTGGGGAAAAAATTATAATTCACAGTTTTGGGGTGGTCGCCCCACATGATGACCAAAAGTGACTACGACAATACAGCAGTTAAAAAACAGCTTTTTCTTACTATATGAGAGAGACTGATTTACCTTACAGTTGTTTCCAGGGGGTCTTCACTTGTGTCTGGCTGATGCAATATCCCATCCTTGAGATGTTTTTCAAAATAAAGGTCCCAAAATTGTGGTTTGTTGATGGTCGCCCCGGATGATATGGATAGAATCAACTTAATTCGGACAACATTCGTTTGTATATCATGATAGAAATATATGTGCAAATGCTTTATAGTTTTGTCAATGGATGTAAAACATGTTTGAAATTATGCCAACTAGGAAAAGGGATATATTTAAGTTGATTTAAACTGTTTTTAAACCAGTTGTCCTAACAAAAGTCAAGGCTGGACGGTCGCCGCATATGATGTTTTGGCACTTCGGATAGCAGAAAAATGATGAAAAACGTAAAAATTTGGAGAAGTTAGAGTGGTTTAGTAGGTGAAGAAGGTATAACAAGTAGATTAGAAATGTTTATGTATTTTTTATTTTTTTCTGCAAAATAAAATTAACCCAGACGGAAAAAGGGGGCGTCACATCATTGACCCACATACAGGTGAATAATAGCCTTTTTAAATCGATTATATATATATATATAATATATCTGCCATAGTTTAATCTGTCCCACCAGTTTTATAAAGAACCTGAAAGATCACTGATGTGGTGTTTGCGTCATTGCCCTGGCAAAGCATCTGTCAATTGAATAGAAAACAATATTGTGATATAGTTTAGTGCACTTATCCCACGGCAAAGCTTCTGATCTAATTACATTTGTGTGGGTTTCAGAATGAATTCCACAATGTTCACGCAAGCAGCGCATGATTCGCGTCTCAGAGCGGCTCTTCTCTCTCTCTCTCTCTCTCTCTCTCTCTCTCTCTCTCTCTCTCTCTCTCTCTCTCTCTCTCTCTCTCTCTCTCTCTCTCTCTCTCTCTCTCTCTCTCTCTCTCTCTCTCTCTCTCTCTCTCTCTCTCTCTCTCTCTCTCTCTCTCTCTCTCTCTCTCTCTCTCTCTCTCTCTCTCTCTCACTCACTCACTCACTCATATACACACACACACACACACACACACACACACAGAGTATGATGCATCACTGCACGTGCTGTGAGTTTACCTGCATTTTTGTCTACTCCTGTGTATCCAAGTTGCCTTATATGTGGTTCCTGCATTGATGTGACATGACATTTGTAGCGATTTTGCACTTTGACAGTCAGTTTGAGATATAGTTATAAATATACATTATTGTATATTTGGATAGTTTACTAATTAAAACTTAACTCTTATCATAATTGTATTGCATTGTGTTGTTTTAAGCCCCAAACATTTCACTGAAAATATTCTTCATTAACGATTATTCAGTTATTTGTAAAATATGCAATTTCATTGTAAAAAAATTAAATATTTAAATAATTAAAAATTTTAATAGTTTCGATGTAGCTAGCTACATTTTGGTAGTAACTTGTAGTGTGTTCAACTACTTTTTCAGAAGGGTAGCTTGACTGTAGTTTAACTACTTTAATTTATAAAAAGCTTGTAGCTTGTCAAACTACAGATTCAGAGTAGCTTCCCCAACACTGATTATATCCCCCTTCCCCTCATTGCACTCGGGTCCGTTCTGCCGACCCTGCTACCTTGTGTGCTTCAGAACTACACATATATGTATGTATGTATATAAGATATATTTTACCATATAAAAATTAGGCTGTTACAGTTCCCTTACGAGAGTACTCTCGTATTGCGTTTTGCCAAAACGCATATGGGGGAATCCTTTCCTCGAGATATTGAAGCAAATTTTTATCCAAAAATACCTTTAAAACGCAGTGCAGCTGCACAACTCTCAGCAGGAAGCAGCTGCGTGCTGATTGGCTGTGCCGCTGCAACTGCAGCATCCTATAGCGAGACCGTGGGGCGGGACGGACCAATCAGGTCCTTCCAAATTCCCGCCACAAGGGGCAACAGCATTTGCATAGCCTAGGGTATATAAGACCCGCTCTCGCAAGGTTAGTCAGATTAATTCTTCTTCAGCGACTCGCCATCGCTGATCTCTGGATCGAAGCCTGCCGTCGACACGCACCCAGCGGAACACGCGGCCTGAGGACGTCGGATTCTCCGCCTTCAGCCTGCCTTCCAGCTGCGCCATCCGGCACATATCCTTTTATTACCTTTCTTGTGAAATTTCACATTCTAAAAGAGCCGAGACGTTGTTTCAAATGTCTCGTTCCTGCGCCTCGTGCAGAGGCTTCATCGTGGACGAGGATCGCCATATCATCTGCGTGTCATGTCTCGGACGAGACCACACGCAGATTGCACTCAACCAGGGCGGCTGCCCTGAGTGTGACGAGCTGGCGCTGCAGACCCTTCGGGCTCGGCTCGCCAGCTTCGACATGGATCCCGTCCCGTGTTCCCAGCCTCTGGAGCCACGGAAGAAAAAACGTTGCGACCAGAGGCCACCGGAGCGCTCTGACGAGCACACGCCGGGCATGTCCCCGCGTGCCTCGCCATCGCCCGTGTCGTTCGCCAAGGAGCAACACAGCTCCCCTCGCAGAGCGGCTGCTGCTGTTTCGTTCGGCGGACCGGAGGAGGAAGAGGATGACAGCCTTTCCCTTGCTGCATCCGGGAGCGGGTGGTCGGACGCCGCCTCGGAGCACGCCACTTCGACGCGGACGGCTAGCGGCGTCATAACCTCAGTTGACTCTGAGCTTATTCGCTTGCTCACTATGGCCGTGGACGACCTCGGCATTGACTGGTCTCAGCCCGAGGAGCCCGCGAGAAGCCGTCTGGATGAGTGGTATTTCGAGAACCGCCGTCAACCGACCGCTCAAAGACCCGCTCCCTTCTTTCCAGAAGTCCACGAGGAGTTGACTAAATCGTGGAAGGCGCCATATTCTTCTCGCGCCAAATCCTCTTTTTCTCCAGCGCTCTCGGTTGTCGATGGCGCTCAGGAAAAGGGATATCAAGCCCTTCCTCCCCTCAAGGGAGCTGTCGCTGCACACCTTTGCCCGCCCTCCGCCAGAGGATGGCAGTCAAAGACCGTGCACCCTTCCAAAGCCTGCCGCACTACGTCCAGCCTCGCCGGTCGAGCATTTGCCTCCGCCGGCCAGGCGGCGTCAGCGCTGCACTCCATGGCGGTGCTTCAAGTCTTCCAGGCCAAACTCCTCCGTTCCTTGGACGAGTCTGTTCCTGATAGCGAGGCTCTGAAGGATCTGCGCGGCGCCACTGACTTGGCCCTGAGCGCCACCAAGGCCAATGCTCAGGCGATCGGCAGATGTATGGCCAGCCTGACGGTGTTGGAGCGCCATTTGTGGCTCAACTTAACTGAAATGAAGGACTCGGACAAGACCGCTTTCCTGGACGCGCCCATTTCGCCTTCAGGATTATTTGGTCCCGCCGTGGTTGGGTTCACGGAGCGCTTCACTGAAGCACAGAAGGCTTCGCAGGCAATGCGGCATTTCCTGCCTAAGCGTTCCAGCTCCTCCGCTAGCCGTCAAGCTAAAGCTGGACCGGCCCAGCCCACCAAGGCTCCGCCTTCAGCTCGCCAGCCTCACGCAGCTTCCAAGCCCGGTCAGCGTTCCCGCTCTACGAGCCGCAGCAGACCGCCGGAGCGTCGAGGTCCACGGCCCAGTAATGTGCCGAAACCTGAGCCTCCGAAGCCGTCCTAGCCAGAGGTATGAAGAGAGGGCGGATAGTGCCCGCTTCGGCCGGTGCACCGCCTCGCTCTCTTTCAAAACGCCCCCCAGCTCCCTTCAAGGCGGCTGGGAACACCATATTCACAGCCAACGAGCCCGCAAGCAAGCGCGCTCGCCTGTACACAAACGCCGTTTTTACGGCGACCCATATGGGTCGAAAAAAGAGCTTTTTCTCTGTAGGCAGTGTGTCAGCATTAAAGCATGTATCCCTACACCCAAGCACTTCCCCATGTTCCCCAGCCCCCTGCACTCAGGTGGCTGGAAACACTATTCTCACAGCCAACGAGCCCGCACTCAAGCGTGCCCGCCTGTACACAAGCACCAATATTCTATCTTCCCCGGCCCCCTGCACTCAGGCGGCGGGAAACAATTCCCTCATAAGCGCCAACTTAGCGCAAGGTTATCGGGCCACCGAGTCCCTGTTACTCAGCGACTCGCCCCACAGATTAATTCAGCCCCTGGCTTCGAAGGCCGAGGCCTGGCGGGCCATTCCCGGCATTTCAAAATGGGTGTTGAACATAATAGAACGAGGTTACTCGCTACAGTTTGCTCGCAGACCACCGCGCTTTGGCGCCGTGGAAGAGACAACGGTGAGAAGCGACAAAAGTCACGTGCTTCGAACCGAGATATCAAAACTGTTAATAAAGGGAGCGGTGGAAGCCGTACACCCCTCACAGGGCGAGTCGGGCTTTTACAGCCGTTACTTCCTTGTACCAAAAAAGGACGATGGTCTCAGACCCATCCTAGATCTCAGACATTTGAACAAAGCCCTTATGAAGCGCCCGTTCAGAATGTTGAGAATGAAACAAATCCTCGCGCACATTCCCCCGGGAGATTGGTTTTTCACTGTGGATCTAGAGGACGCCTATTTTCACATACAAATAGCCCCCCATCACAGGCCATTTTTGAGATTCGCCTTCGAGGGGAAAACATACCAATACAAGGTGCTACCCTTTGGTCTATCTCTAGCCCCTCGCACGTTTACAAAGTGCATGGAAGCGGCGCTAATCCCGCTGAGACTTCGGGGTATGAGAATTCTCAACTATCTTGACGACTGGCTTATAATAGCTCAGTCAGAGATACAGCTATTAACCCACAGATCTTGGCTTCTCAACCATTTACAATGCTTGGGACTCAGAATCAACGTGGCAAAGAGTTTTTTGCTTCCCGCACAGAAAGTTTCGTTTCTGGGAACCGTATTAGACTCGCTGCAGATGAGCGCGCGGCTGACGTCACAGCGCGCGCTCTCTGCTCAGAACCGAGCGGTTTCCCTCAGGTCCGGTACACACATTCCTCTCAAACACTTTCAGAGGATGTTGGGTGTCATGGCCTCGGCGGCGCCAGTTCTCAGACTGGGTCTGTTGCACATGCGCCCCCTACAGCGCTGGCTGAATCGCCGCGTTCCAGCTCACGCATGGCTTTCGGGCCGATTGCAAATCAAGGTAGACCACAGCTGTGTGCTGGCTCTGGCTCCTTGGAAAAATCCCGTCTGGTACAAGACGGGCGTGAGTTTGGGCACTGTTACGAAGTGGAAAGTTATCTCGACAGATGCATCCAACCTAGGTTGGGGGGCCCTTTACGAGGGCAGGCCGATCTCCGGTCTCTGGTCAGACTCGGAGAAGTGCCTTCATATAAACTGTCTAGAGATGAAAGCGGTCACGATATCGCTAAAAGCTTTCCTTCCGTACATAAAACACCACCATGTCCTGATCCGTACGGACAGCAGATCGGTGGTAGCCTATATAAATCGCCAAGGCGGTCTGAGATCTATCAACCTGCACTCTATGGCGGAAGAAGCCCTAATATGGGCAGAGCACAATCTGAGCTCGCTGAGAGCGACTCACGTGCCAGGCATTCTGAATTTGGGCCCGGACATGCTGTCCAGGGGCAAAGTGTCCCCTGCAGAGTGGTCTCTTCACCCAAATATAATTCAGTTAATTTGGGCCAAGTTTGGAGAGGCAAAAGTGGATCTTTTCGCCTCAAAAGACAATGCTCAATGCCGAATATATTTCTCCAAGCACAAGGATGCATTGGCCCACGAATGGCCCAACCTTCCTCTTTATGCGTTTCCCCCTATTTCAATGTTACCTCAAGTTATAGAGAGGATCAGGGAGAGCAAATGCGCTGTGCTTTTAATAGCCCCGCTTTGGAGAAATCAACTTTGGTTCTCACTGCTAAGTCAGATGTCAGATGCAGCTCCGTGGCCGATCCCGCTGAGGAGAGACCTCCTCATGCAGGCGGAACGGCAGATCTGGCATCCCCGTCCCGATCTATGGGCGCTTCATGTTTGGCCCATCAACGGGTACATGAGAACCTTTCTGTAAGTGTAATGAACACTATTACTGAAGCTAGAGCCCCCACAACTAGGCGGCTCTATTCAGGTAAATGGTCAGTCTTCTCAGACTGGTGTAAAGCGTGAAATCTGACCCCACATGATTGTGCAGTGTCAGAGGTGCTTACATTTTTACAAGAGCTTCTGGACGCGGGTCGCTCCCCCTCCACGCTCAAAGTTTATGTGGCTGCTATAGCAGCGTATCACATTCAAGTGAACGGACTGTCACTAGGGAAGAGCGATCTCATTGTTCGCTTCCTTAAAGGGGCTAGAAGGCTTCACCCACCTCGCCCTCCTTCAGTCCCTATATGGGACCTGTCCACGGTCCTGGATGCCTTGAAGAGCTCTACATTTGAGCCTTTGCATTCTGTGAGCTTAAAGCTCCTGTCACTAAAGACTGCTTTTCTGCTAGCGATTGCATCAGTTAAGCGAGTGGGTGATCTGCACACGCTCTCGGTAAGCGCTTCGTGTCTGGAGTTTGGGCCAAACGACTCCAAAGTCGTCCTCAAACCAAGACATGGATATGTACCTAAAGTGCTTTCAACCCCGTTCAGAGCACAGGTCATTTAACTTTCGGCACTTTCGTCGCAGTCAGATGAAATAGATGCTAATTTGCTCTGTCCTGTCAGAGCGCTGAGAATATACATAGAGCGTTCCGCTGCTTACAGGCAAACTGAACAGCTCTTTGTATGCTTTGGCGGCCGCACCCGAGGGTACGCGGTTACAAAACAGACCCTGTCACGGTGGATAGTGGATGCTATTTCACTGGCTTATGAGTCTAAAAATCTCAGTTGCCCCTTAGGCATTAAAGCCCATTCTACTAGAGGCATGGCCTCTTCGTGGGCTTGGTCTACTGGCATTTCTCTGAATGATATCTGTGCGGCGGCAGGCTGGGCCTCCCCGTCCACTTTTATCAGATTCTATAATCTAGATGTTCCGGCTTTACAAGCTGGGCTTCTTGCTGTATGAACAGATTTAACCCCTTAAGGCCCGATAAGTCTGGCCTGGGTTGGATATGGTTTAAGTCACAAGCATATTCCTTATACGGCCCGAAGTATCTGGCCACTCTTTATTCCTGACCCGGTTATGCCTGGTCTATACTTATTGCACGAATATCGTGTTTTTTCTCATTAGGGCCGACGTAGGTCTGGCTCATTCTGAATTATTGAGGTCATACTAGGGCCCACTTAGGTTGGCCTGGGTTTGGTGTCGTCGGCTTTAGAGCCGTTAAGCAAGCACGGCGTTTTGCATTTGTCCCCCATATGCGTTTTGGCAAAACGCAATACGAGAGTACTCTCGTAAGGGAACGTTTCGGTTACTAACGTAACCTCGGTTCCCTAAGATGAGGGAACGAGTATTGCGTTTTGCTTGCCGTGTTTGCTCACTTGCTCAGGAGTCGCTTCAGTCGATTAACCTGACTAACCTTGCGAGAGCGGGTCTTATATACCCTAGGCTATGCAAATGCTGTTGCCCCTTGTGGCGGGAATTTGGAAGGACCTGATTGGTCCGTCCCGCCCCACGGTCTCGCTATAGGTTGCTGCAGTTGCAGCGGCACAGCCAATCAGCACACAGCTGCTTCCTGCTGAGAGTTGTGCAGCTGCACTGCGTTTTAAAGGTATTTTTGGATAAAAATTTGCTTCAATATCTCGAGGAAAGGATTCCCCCATATGCGTTTTGGCAAAACGCAATACTCGTTCCCTCATCTTAGGGAACCGAGGTTACGTTAGTAACCGAAACGTTTTTACAGATTGTCTGTGTTTTTGTTGATGAACATAAATTTACATCTGCATGCTACTACTACTGTCAACTCACTGTCAAATGTGCATTTATAAGAGACAAAACATGTTATATTATTAATACTAAGGGTGCTCCGATTGATCGGTCGCCGATCATAATCGGTCGATAATTGCTTTGGGATGTTGACGCAATGAATGAGATCAGATGACGCAAAACTCGCGAGACAATATTTTATGCGCGCTAAAAATGGCTTCACTGGTCTGGCAATTCTACAAGGTGTGTGAAACAGACATTACATTAGCAATCTGCAATGTGTGTACCAAGCAAATCCCACGAGGAGGAAAGAACGCAAAACATTTTAACACCACCAACCTCATCAGACATTTGAAGGTTAGTCACGTAAAGGAATACGAGGAGTTTTCAAAGTTAGCTAGCGCTAAGAGAGCGCGAGAAAGTTCATCAACTCAAGCTCCACTCACTCAGCTGTCGGTAACAGAGACGTTTCAAAGACAGCAACCCTACAGCAGGGACAGTAAGAAACATAAAGAAATATCAGACAAAATAATGGAATTCATTTGCCTAGATCACCAGCCGCTGTCTATTGTGGAAGACGAAGGGTTCAGGCGACTCATGTCCTATTTAGATTCACGTTACACTCTGCCAGGGCGTAAATATTTCACGGATGTGTGCCTGCCGCAGTTATACCAAACAGTGTTTACACATGTCGACAGCCTTATGAAGGACAACATTACATCAATTGGTTTCACTAGTGACATTTGGAGTGCGAGTGTATGCCCCATGTCCATGTTGAGCCTCACTGCGCAGTTCATTAATCAAAACTTCGAACTACAAAAAGTTGTTCTACATTCTCAAGAGTTTTCCGGGTCACACACCGCGGAGGCTATTGCTGCTGCATTCAGCGACATGTTTCGAGCATGGGGAATCCCAAAGGAAAAAGTGCATGTTATTCTAAGGGATAACGCGAAGAACATGGAAAAGGCCATGAGGGATGGCAATCTACCTAGCCGTGCATGGCGCATTCACTCCAGCTCGCCGTAAACGAGGGAGTTCTGTCACAACGCAGCATCACTGATATAATCGCCTCTGGAAGACGCATCGTCGGTCATTTCAAACACTCCCCGCTTGTCTACTCCAGACTTCAAAGTATTCATAAACAACTGGGCCAGCCTATCAAGAGACTACAGCAAGATGTACCTACCAGGTGGAACAGTACTGTATACATGCTGCAGAGTCTGCTAGAGCAGAAACGTGCCCTGTGTGCTTATGGAGCCGACTATGACTTACCCTCCATGTTCACCGGCAGCCAGTGGAAATTTGTAGAAAATATGATTTCTCTACTCGCCCCATTTGAAGAGCTCACGCAACAGATCAGTTCATCAACTGCGTCGGCTGCAGATGTTATACCATCCATCAGAGCTTTAACTCGTCTTCTCGAGAAGACAGCAGAGACGGACCACGGTGTAAAAACCTCAAAAGCCACTTTGTTGGAAGCAGTCAAGAAAAGATTCCGTGACATTGAATCTGAGTGCCTGTATAGCATCGCTACAATCCTCGATCCAAGGTGAGAGAACGTAATTTACACATTAGTTTGTGTGTGTGTGTGTGTGTGTGTGTGTGTGTGTGTGTGTGTGTGTGTGTGTGTGTGTGTGTGTGTGTGTGCAGTGGTCTAAGCTGGAGGTGAAACACACCAAATGTGCAGCATTTTACGAGCGGCGAAGCGGTGGAAACCGCTGGTACAAAGCAAAATCTGACAAACCCCCCTCCTTTACAATAATGGGCCAGCCTATCAGGGTCTACTCTCGTCATGAAACATACACCTATCTTGGCCATAAATTCAACATTGCAGGTGAGTGGGGTGAACAGGTGCAGGAGTTATCCTGTGCCTTTAAGAACAGGATCGATCTGATCGACTCCTCCCCCCTACCTGTAGTCATGAAGCTGGAGGCCATTAGAGAAGTGGCTCTGGCAAAGATACAACACCTCTTTGCAAACATTCACATCCCACAAAATGTCCTACGGGACATGAATAATAAAACAGTTGAGGCCGTTAGGAAATGGCTGGGACTGAATTCTCATTCCACCAGGGACATAATCTTCCTCACACTCAAGGAAGGGGGTCTGGGGGTCCCAAATGTGGAATGGACCTATTCCACTATAAGACTAGTACACCTCATCAGCATGCTCAACAACGATGATGCTGCAGTCAGAGAGCTAGCCAGAGCTTCCCTCTTACTGGACCTTAGGAAGAGAAAGGTCCCTTTGGCCACAGGCAACCAAGACAGCTTCCTAGGCTTCAGGAGGAAGAGCAATGGCAAACTGGACACACAAGCTGCAGGTTTCGGAGTTCGTTCAGACTGGCCAGACCTAAACGATCTGTGTAACAGACTGGCAGTTAAACTACAGTGGACACAAAGGAACTCACACACTGCACCTGAGGTGTCTGACGCAATGGTCACAGACCCATCTTTTACTGTGGAGGCCACAGTCTGTCACAATGAGACACAACACACACTACAGAGCACAACAGCAAGAAAAGCTTTACTGAACATCAAACAGATGGACACAAAACAACACTGGACTGGACTCAGAATGCAGGGAAAGTTGGCATGTCTTGACTTTGCAGACCATTCTACCTCTCACCCTGTGTACAGAAATGCTGCACTAGGGGAGGATATTCTCTGCTTCACTGTGAAGGCCAGACTACAGGTGCTGCCAACCAGATACAACCTAGCATTATGGTACCCTCAGAATCACCATCCACACTGTATAATGCATCCTAACTCTGAACATCTGGAATCAGTTGCTCATATTGTGAATGGCTGTAATATGTACAAGGGATTATACACTGCACGCCATGACCGTATTGTTGATCTCATTGCCAGTTCTGTTCAGGACATATTTCCAAAAAACATACCTATGTATAAACACTCACGAGTGATACCAGACTGGTTCAACAGCTCTGAAGATGTGTTCTGTAACATCCCTAACAGCCCTGATGTTGTGTTGGTGGATAGAGATAGAAAGGAGGTGCTAGTCCTTGAAATAGGCTGTGTATATGATCTGTATATGGACATAGCCTTTTTAGAAAAAATGACTAAATACCAACCCCTCCTCGCTAAGATCAGTGACCTGGGCTATGCATGTAAGTTTGCGGTATTGATATTTGGCAGCCTGGGACATGTCCACAAACTGACTGTTAGTGGACTCAGACTGGCAGGGCTACCAAAAGGACAGTCTAAACAGCTGGCAAAGTTCTGCTCTATATCAGCTGTGATAGGCAGCCTTGCTGTGTGGCGTAGGAGATGTTTTATGTACCCTTAAATGTCAAAGCTGTGTTATCTCTGAGAATATTTGAATCCTTTCTGTACGAAATTTGATTGGCGGATTCAAATAAAGAAATTAGTGTGTGTGTGTGTGTGTGTGTGTGTGTGTGAGTGAGTGAGTGAGTGAGTGAGTGAGTGAGTGAGTGAGTGAGTGAGTGAGTGAGTGAGTGAGTGAGTGAGTGAGTGAGTGAGTGAGTGAGTGCTGTGTGGCTGTCAGAGCGAATTAATGAGCTTGCAAATGAGTATTTAAAACGTTTAAATTCAGAATTGATATAAGTATATTTTTGACTATTCTAGTATGCTCCTTAATTCATATTGCAAGAATAGGTATCTTTGGTCTAAATGATTGATACAAGGAGCTATTACTGAAATGAATAGTGTAATTGTGTTGTTCTTTTGTGTAGGCTGGTATTTCCTTCAAATTATGTTACATTTGCTTTTAACATAAGAATTAATAAGAGTTAATAAGACTACAGAATAAAAAAAGCATAATTTTTGGAGTATGCTAGGCTGACTAATCATAACGAGCCAATCATAACCTTCGAAATTAAATAATAGAACATTTCTTAATATAGATTTTCCATTTTTCTTATAATTTATCTGTTACACATTTCTTTTCTAACATGGAGCGAATGTAACCCAATTATTAAAGTATTTCTTGTTCTGATTTTTGACATTCAAATAAATTAATTAATGTTTTGTTTTCTTGTTAATAAAAGGTACAAAGACAGATATTTCTCTGACGCAGTCAAGCCCCAGATACGTGGGCTACTTTCTGATGTCCTGGCCACTGGACTAGAGCAGCAGGATGGTGAGGCAAGTTTGGCTGCAAGCGGGTCCGGACCCCCAGAGAAAGTACCACGAACTGACTCCCTGCATGCTATGTATGCTGAGTTGTTGGATGGAGATCGGGAATGTGGTGGCAGTGTCATCAGCACCTCAGCATCATTGCAATTGAATCTCTACCTGTCAGAGCCAGTTATCCCACAAAGCAGCCAGCCACTTGTTTATTGGCAGAACAATAAAAGCCGCTTTCCAGCTCTCGCACAAGCAGCACGAACCTACCTCTGTGCACCGTGCACAAGTGTTGATAGCGAGCGACTTTTTAGCACAGCAGGGAATATTATAGATGAAAAGAGGAACAAGCTGTCAGCCAAAAATGCAGAGATGCTTATATTTATTAAGAAAAATCTGCCATTGGTTCTTAAGAAGTAAGCTTGGGAGATATGAATCTAATCATCTCTATCCCCCCTCTCTCTTTCTCTACCTCACTCTCTCTCTCTCTACCGCTCTAAATTCCCAGAAAATCTGACTGAGCATCCCAGAAAAAAGCAAAGTTAAAGATAGATACAGATATGGAAGTTGTTAATTATCTGTATTTTTTGTTGCTGTGCACCTGTGTGTATTAGAAAAACTGATGGCTGACTGACTCAAAACAACAATAGTTTTGCTATAGCCTTTTTTGTTGTTACAGTTTTTCTGTTTTTTTTTGTTTGCAGATGTTCTGTCTTTTATATTTTTTTAATTTTATATTCTACTGGAAAGTTGTATTTGTCAAGCCCTAAGCTGTTCCCAATAACCAAGCACAGGCAGCTAAGTTAATATGCTGGACATGTTGTTTGCAAATAAATACAGTTGTCAATTCATGATACGTTGTCTTCTCTTAATTGTAATACTTAATGTTCATTGTTGTTAAATATAGTTTTTATAAATAATGCTACATGATAAATAGAAGGATTCAAATAGACCCTGTAATCGGTAATCGGTATCGGTATCGGGTGATACAGCTTCCAGTAATCGGGGATCGGTGATCGGCCCCAAAAATCATGATCAGAGCACCCCTAATTAATACTGCACTGCAAACTGTGCCGAAGATATATGCCAAAGTCAGGCAACACAAACCTGTTTCATGACCTATTAGAACATGCAGAAACTAAGACATTCCTTTTTTCTATTTAGAAATGTATTTTGTTAAGGAAAAATGACTGGAAAAGTGTAAGGAATTCAAAAACGTGAAGTGTTTGTCATATTCTGACATTAAAGAGTAGTTTAAAACCACATTTTATCAAGATAACTTTTTGGCTATATCGCCCAGCTCTAAGTTGAAGCTCATACTAGATATTAAACATGCTATACATGGGATCTTTGTTAGCTATGGTAAGCAATTCTAAAACATTACAAAAGAGAGTGAGTTAATCCATAGTCAAAAATGAAATACAAAAGGAAAATCTAGTGATGGGATACGTTTATACATTTCTCACGTGTATTAGTTTGTTTCAATTCAATTCTCTATAATTACTTTAGGTCTTATCTTGCTGATGTGTTTTTTGCAGTACTTGTTTCGGGGTTTGGGGACCAGTTTGGGGATTGCAGAGTTGAAGAACTCTTAACTCATAGTTTGCTTGTTGGGTGAGGGGTTTTGTGGGTTATTTATTAAAATAGTCATTAATTGTGTGTCTGATCTGTTCCAGTCACTACACATTGAACATTTTTCAGTTAAGTGGGTATAGGATCCAGTTGTATGTTGGTTTTTAAACCCTATTGGTCTGAGGGGGTTTTGGGGCCCTTTAGAAGTTTTGACATGCTCTGACATGTTTTTTTTTTCAGTTGCTTATAAACATGTTAAATGGCAAAAGTGTCATTTACTATAGATGCACGAATCCAGATTTTTGGGTTTCAGCCAAATACCGAATCCACTGGTTAAGATTCTGCCGAATCCGAAACTGAATACCGAATCATACTCCCCTCCTCAGTCCATTATCACAGTAAACGCATTAATGAATTAATGAATTTAACAACGTCCACAGCAGTGTATTTTTCAATTTATTTTATTTTAACTGGAAAAAAAAGAAAAGAATAGGCAGCATTATGCCAGGATGACTGTCCATCCTTTGCTGTACCTGAAGTTGCTGCATTTGGCCGTTGTCTGTAGATTCCCTCATGCACAACTCGTATTCTTTCGGGTGTTTAAATGCAAATGTTTTAACAGCGGCTATTGATTAGGGTCCTTGTCACAAGACAAATCGGCATTCCAAATTGAACATGTAGCTCGACTTGAATCGCCTTCTTTTGATTGAAAGTACTGCCAAACAACACCTTTTCTGTTCACAAGTTCCATTTTCACTTTCTCACAACTACTGCACTAGTCCACCTAGTAAACACGTTCCCATAATCAACAGCAGCGTCATTACGTCGACGAGCGGAGCGCACATATTGCAAGCCTAGGGTGTGGTTCAGTGGAAAAAATTGTAAAGTTTGGCAGAAACCGAACCCCATCCAAAAACCCAATATTCGGCCGAATCCTGGATTCGGTGCATCCCTAGTCATTAGGCTGTATTCAACACAAACTGGGCTACCATAATATGAGAGCAGCATGTATGTATGTATGTATGTATGTGCGTTTATGCGTGGTTATTGAAAAAACATCATATTTAAGTCACTGAAATAAGGCCATACAATATTTGCATAGTAAATAGGCTATGTGTCCACAAGAATTTTCACTAATGGTTGTTTTGCTTTAAAATCATTGGGTCTCATTCATGAAACACGAGCAGAACAAATTTGTGTATAAATCGTTCATAAAGTTACCTTTTCACGAAAATGTTTAAAATTAGTTGGTACGAAAGAAATTTACACCTGCTCACTACCATGAGCAAATGGTGTGTAAAACAACGTTCTATGTTCTAATTTAGGCAAACTGATGACATTGCTTTATGATGCATTACAGTGGGGAGAACAAGTATTTGATACATTAGAAAAGCAGAACTTAATATTTGGTACAGAAACCGTTGTTTGCAATTACAGAGATAATTTGTTTCCTGTAGTTCTTGACCAGGTTTGCACACACTGCAGCAGGGATTTTGACCCACTCCTCCATACAGACCTTCTCCAGATCCTTCAGGTGGTTTCGGGGCTGTCACTGGGCAATACGGACTTTCAGCTCCCTACAAAGAGTTTCTATTGGGTTCAGGTCTGGAGACTGGCTAGGGCACTCCAGGACCTTGAGATGCTTCTTACGGAGCCACTCCTTAGTTGCCCTGGCTGTGTGTTTCGGGTCGTTGTCATGCTGGAAGACCCAGCCACGACCCATCTTCAATGCTCTAACTGAGGGAAGGAGGTTGTTGGCCAAGATCTGTCGTCCTGTCCCCTTTGCAGAAAAGCATCCCCAAAGAATGATATTACCACCTCCGTGCTTCACGGTTGGGATGGTGTTCTTGGGGTTGTACTCATCCTTCTTCCTCCAAACATGGGGAGTGGAGTTTAGACCAAAAAGCTCTATTTTTGTCTCCTCAGACCACATGACCTTCTCCCATTCCTCCTCTGGATTATCCAGATGGTCATTGGCAAACTTCAGACGGGCCTGGAGATGCGCTGGCTTGAGCAGGGGGATCTTGCGTGCGCTGCAGGATTTTAATCCATGACGTAGTGGCATAGTGTGTTACTAATGGTTTTCTATGAGACTGTGGTCCCAGCTCTCTTAAGGGTCATTGACCTGGTCCTGCTTTGTAGTTCTGGGCTGATCCCTCACCTTCCTCATGATCATTGATGCCCCACGAGGTGAGATCTTGCATGGTGCCCGAGACCGAGGGAGACTAACCGTCATCTTGAACTTCTTCCATTTTCTAACAATTGCTCCAACAGTTGTTGCCTTCTCACCAAGCTGCTTGCCTATTGTCCTGTAGCCCATCCCATACAATTTTATCCCTGATGTCTTTACACAGCTCTCTGGTCTTGGCCATTGTGGAGGGGTTGGAGTCTGTTTGTTTGTTTGATTGAGTGTGTGGACAGGTGTCTTATACAGGTAAAGAGTTCAAACAGGTGCAGTTAATACAGGTAATGAGTGGAGAACAGGAGGGCTTCTTAAAGAAAAACGAACAGCTTTGTGAGACCATATAATGAGCTGCATAATAGTGCTGGGCGGTATACTGCATGCTACCGGTATATGTCGCTTAAACAACGTTCGCAGGGCTCGACATTAAAGCTTGTCCGGGACAAGTGAATTTTTTTGAAGGTGCAAGTGAAAGAGAATTTTACTTGCCCGACCGGACAAGCTGATTAAAACGTCAAAACATAACTAGGGAATCACCAAAATGCAACAATAATCCTGCATTCATTTAGTGTAATTGGCGATCGATAGTGGATAATAATAATATATACTGTATAATGAACTGACGGTAACAAGGTTGCGCTGTTGATGCTCGCGCCGCCTCTCAAGGAGAAATCACAACAAATGAGCGCCGCTCATATTAAAGAAGAGAAAGCTGCAGAAAGAACAAGCCGAGCTCAACATTGCCTAACATTGCTTAGTTCTGATGAGTTGTGCTAAACATCGATTCTTATTTTTTTAGACATTGTTTTCCAGGTATATAAACGCACTCGTCCAAACGCAACTAGTTGAAACTTTGAATAATTTATTCTACAAAAAATGGGTTGCAAACAATGACAAAAACTGTTCCATACTTCCTATTAAACTCAAAAGATATCGAAAAAACAACAGTTATATAAATACATTTTATTTCATATTATTGTTGTTAATATGTTTATGTTAATAATTAGAATTAAATAATTAAATGTAAAGCTAATACAAAACGAAATGGAAAATCCTGTTAACAACTGGGCAAAACTTATGGAAATGCCTATCAATGCTCTGAATTTCTGCTGCCCATTTACATGATCAAGATAAGAAGACTTTATTGATCCCAAGCTGGAGGAATTTGCTTGTTATAGCAGCTCCAGATAGGCCTACAACACAACAGATGGCAAAAGCACACATTAAATCAGAAATGGAGAAAAAGAGCATAATAAATAGGCTACAAAATACAAATTGATGTGAAAATTGCACTCGTCGCGAAAAGGAGGTAATGGCACGGTGTAGAAATAAATACATTCTATTGCATAGGATGAAAGTTGCCAGAAAATATGACTATATGCGCTACGAGCACTCCCCCTGAGCGTGTATTCAGCTCTGCAAGCAACATTTTCACTCCGTTAAGATCCTTGCAGAAACCAGACAAAGTGAACATGTTGGTTTTCCTGTCACGAAACATGAAAACTCACGTGCGGTTAACCGACAAACCGCTAGATTAGTTGCTTCTTCACCGCGGTAAGAAAAATTCCCATACCGTCACAGCCCTTGGCGAAATTACATTACATTTCTTAAATAACCTAAACCAGGGTCGACAACCTATACACCACACGGAAGAGTACAAAAATAGAAGTAGAAACTTAACAGATTATAATGATGTATATAATACTTGCCTGTATGAAAAAGTATTTTGAGTCTATTTTGCACTGATAAGAAAAAAGTGCCATGCCAGACCTCTAGGGGTTAATGCTTTACATGTGTAAATGGTTTTGATGGCTGTTGTGTTGTGCTATTGGTTAATTTTTGTATTTTTTTCCTTAGACCTGATGCAGTTGAAAGAGGAGTGTGAAGTACTAAAGGAAATGGAAGAAAAAGATCAATATGAGAGTGATCATGATTTCATAACTGAAGAAAAATATTTGAGTTGCTCACAGACTGAAAAGACTTCAAAAAAGAGCAGAGAAAAAGCTGAAAAGAAAGAAACTATGAGTTATTTTACCCGATTTCAGGGCAGAAAGAGTTTAAATCAACAAGGAAATCTTACAGACTACATGAGAACGCACACTGGAGAGAAACCCTACACGTGCCCTCATTGTGAAAAGAGTTTCAAACATAATGGAAAATTTCAAGACCACTTAAGAATTCACACTGGAGAGAAGCCGTTCACCTGCCAACAGTGTGGAAAGAGTTTCACCCATAAAGGGTCTCTTAAAGGCCACATGAGACTTCACACTGGAGAGAAGCCTTACACCTGCCAACAGTGTGGAAAGAGTTTCACTCGAAAAGGGTCTCTTAAAGGCCACATGAGACTTCACACTGGAGAGAAGCCTTACACCTGCCAACAGTGTGGAAAGAGTTTCAACCAAAAGGGAACCCTTAACAGTCACATGAGAACTCACACTGGAGAGAAACCCTACACCTGCCAAGTGTGTGGAAAAGGTAAAAGACAAAAAATAAGTCTTGAACATTACAGGAACATTCACACTGGCGAGAGCTCCTACACCTGCAGACGGTGTGGAAAGGGTTTTGAACAACATGGAAACCTTAAAGTCCACATGAATGTTCACTCTGGAGAGAAACCCTACACCTGCCCTCAGTGTGGAAAGAGTTTCAATCAAAAAGGAAACTTTAAAAACCACATGAGAGTTCACACCGGAGAGAAGCCTTTCATCTGCCAACAGTGTGGAAAGATTTTCAAGCAAAAAGGACACCTTGACAGGCACATGAGAGTTCACACTGGAGAGAAACTCTACACGTGCCCTCAGTGTGGAATGAGTTTCAACCAAAAGGAAACTCTTGATCGTCACATGAGAACTCACACTGGAGAGAAGCCTTACACCTGCCAACAGTGTGGAAAGAGTTTCAACCTAAAGGGAAATCTTGATCGTCACATGAGAACTCACACTGGAGAGAAGCCTTACACCTGCCAACAGTGTGGAAAGATTTTCAACCGAAAAGGAAGCCTTAACAGGCACATGAGAGTTCACACTGGAGAGAAACTCTACACGTGCCCTCAGTGTGGAAAGAGTTTCAACCAAAAGGAAACTCTTGATCGTCACATGAGAAATCACACTGGAGAGAAGCCTTAAATCAAATCAAATCAAATCACTTTATTGTCACACAGCTATATGCACAAGTGCAACAGCAGGTGAAATTCTTGGTGCAGTTCCGAGCAACATAGCAGTCACGACATGACATGTACAACATTTAAAGCAGCATCAGATTACACATCTGATGCGCCCACAATTACTCACAGCACAGTATACACTACAATAAACAATAAATAATTTACACAATGTGAGTGTAGTTCTCACAGCTTTAACCAATATACACATACTTACAATATACATATACTTTAAACAATATACACTAAACATACATTAAACAATATACATTAAGCTATAATAATAATAATATACAATGTACAGTATACATTATTATTCACAGTAGAGATCCAATTATGTACAATAGGTGCTATATGATAAATGATAAATAATAAATGATACATAAATGTGTATATAATGTGTGTGTGTGTATCTACAGTGGGTTGTGCGGAGTGATATTCTGTCCAGTGTGTGTTATGATCCTGATGGATCAGGAGTTAAGTAGTCTAATTGCTTGTGGGAAGAAGCTGTTCTGGAGTCGGCTGGTGCGTGTTCTGATGCTGCGGTACCGTCTGCCTGATGGCAGCAGTGAGAGCAGCCCATGGTTCGGGTGGCTAGAGTCTCTGATGATCCTCTGAGCTCTCTTCACACACCGCCTGGCGTAAATGTCCTGGAGGGAGGGAAGCTCCCCTTCGATGATGCAGCTGGCCGTGCGCACTACCCTTTGCAGGGCTTTGCGGCTGCGGGCGGTACTGTTGCCGTACCAGGTGGTGATGCAGCCAGTCAGCAGGCTCTCGATGGTGCAGGTGTAGAAGCGTGTGAGGATGTGGCGGTTCATTCCAAACCTCCTCAGCCGTCGCAGGAAGAAAAGGCGCTGATGAGCCTTCTTCACAACGGCCTCAGTGTGGACGGACCATGAGAGTTCCTCTGTGATGTGGACACCGAGGAACTTGAAGCTGCTGACTCTCTCCACCGGTGCTCCATCGATGGTGATGGGGCGGTGTTCTCTCTCATTCCTCCTGAAGTCGACCACCAGCTCCTTGGTCTTGCTGACGTTGAGGGAGAGGTTGTGCTCCTGACACCACCGTGTCAGAGTGTGCACCTCCTCTCTGTAGGCTGTTTCGTCATTGTCAGTGATGAGACCTACCACTGTCGTATCGTCAGCAAACTTGATGATGGTGTTGGAGCTGTGGGTAGCCACACAGTCATGTGTGTACAGGGAGTACAGGAGTGGGCTGAGAACACAACCCTGAGGGGCTCCAGTGTTGAGAGTCAGTGATGAGGAGATGTTACTGCCCATTCTGACCACCTGGCGTCTGTTTGACAGGAAGTCCAGGATCCAGCTGCATAACAGGCTGTTTAAGCCTAGAGCCCGGAGTTTAATGTCAAGTATGGAGGGCACAATAGTGTTGAATGCTGAGCTGTAGTCCACAAACAGCATTCTCACATACGTGTTCCTCTTTTCCAGGTGGGAGAGAGCAGTGTGTATGGTGGATGAAATGGCATCATCAGTGGAGCGGTTTGTGCGGTATGCAAACTGCAGTGGGTCCAGTGAGGGGGGGAGAACAGAGCAGATGTGGTTTCTGACTAGTCTCTCAAAGCATTTACTGATGATGGGGGTCAGAGCAACAGGACGCCAGTCGTTTAAGCAGGTGGTTTTTGACTCACTTAGGTACAGGAACAATGGTGAACGTTTTGAAGCATGTGGGGACCACAGATAGGGAGAGGGACAGGTTAAAAATGTCTGTGAAAACTCCAGCCAGTTGGTTCGCGCACGCTCTGATCACGCGGCCGGGAATGCCGTCTGGACCCCGGCTTTACGGACGTTCACCCGCCGGAAGGATCGGGTTACATCCGCTAAAGATACGGAGAGTGCACTAACCTCTGTATCTTCAGCCGCGAGCTCTCTCTCCGCGAGGGCGGTGTTAGTTCCCTCAAAGCGAGCATAGAAGGTGTTGAGCTCGTCCGGGAGAGAGGCAGCGGTGTTCACGGTGAAGTTTGAGTTCCCTTTATAGTCCGTGATGGTGTTAATTCCCCTCCACATGCTTCTGGAGTCGGTGGTGTTGAACTGTCCTTCAATCTTGTCCCTGTACTGGCGTTTTGCTGCTCTGATGGTTTTCCGGAGGGCATAACTTGCTTGTTTATGCTCCTCCGCATTACCGGAGTTAAAAGTGAAGGTCCGCGCATTGAGTGCCGCGCGAACATCCCCGTTTAGCCACGGCTTCTGGTTAGGGTACAGCCGAATTGTTTTGGTCGGAACAACGTCATCTACGCACTTACTGATGAAACACGTTACGCTATCAGCGTAGACCTCGATGTCGTCATCAGAGGCCGACCGGAACATCTCCCAGTCCGCGTGATCAAAACAGTCTTGTAGCATAGAGTCTGATTGGTCCGACCAGCACTGGATGGTTCTGAGGGCGGGTGCTTCCTGTTTCAGTCTCTGCCTGTATGCGGGCAAAAGTAGGATGGACGCGTGATCTGATTTGCCAAATGGTGGGCGTGGGAGTGATTTGTATCCATCCTTGAAGGGGGAGTAACAGTGGTCTAAAACACGGTTCCCTCGTGTGTTGAAGCTAACATGTTGGTGGTATTTAGGTGCAATGCGCTTGAAGTTGGCTTTGTTAAAGTCCCCGGTCACAATAAACGCAGCCTCAGGATGCGCGGTTTCCTGCTCACTCACTGTCCTGTACAGTTCCTTTAGTGCCCGGTCTGTGTCGGCTTGTGGGGGAATATACACAGCTGTGATGATGACCGCTGTGAATTCCCTCGGTAGCCAGAATGGTCGGCACAGAACCGTGAGAAATTCCAGATCAGGAGAACAGAAAGACTTGATAGAATGTACGTTCCTCTGATCACACCAAGATCGGTTGAACATAAAACACACACCCCCGCCTTTGCATTTCCCTGAGAGATCTTTTTCTCTGTCCATCCGATGCACGGAGAACCCCGCGGTTTCGATGGCCGAATCTGGAATCTCAGCAGACATCCAAGTTTCTGTAAGGCAGATAATGCAGCAGTCCCTCGTCTCTCGTTGGAAAGAGATCCGCGCTCTCAGCTCGCAGAGTTTATTGTCCAGAGACTGAACATTAGCCAGTAAAATACTGGGAAGCGGGGGTCGGTTTGCGCGGCGTCTTACTCTGAGGAGTACGCCGGCTCTCTTCCCTCTTCTCCGGCCGCGTTTGCGTGGTCGGGCCGCCCAGACAAAAGGATCCGCTGCTGTGTTTGTAAGCAGCGTGTCGTCACTGAAGAATTTAAAGTCCGGTTTTCGGTGTGCGATTGCCGAACCAATGTCCAAAAGTGTCTGTCTGTCGTACGTAGTAAGGCAGACAACATCCAAGACGAAAAACACAAGAACTATAAACAGAACAAACAAAAAACTACAATGTTTCAGCGGAGCTCGCGACGTAGCAGCCATCCTCGGCACCATCTTGACTCCAGATTACTGAACATTGTAACTTTGCAGATGTTGTTTATGCTCAAACAGCAACATTACACATTAGCTAAAGTTAGAAAAGTCAAATCGTGGTTTACCACCCCTTTAAATAGCAAATCGAATCATAATATCTGTCAGAAAAATCGCAATTAGATATTTTCCCAAAATCGCAACGCCCTATATTCCAAACCGCTTCAATAACAACTGTGGCAGTGTCCTGAACACATAGAATCCAAACATGATGAAAAGTGAGTTTGTAAATTTTCCTAAAGAAATGTAACCCCTCTTTCTGTAGCTTACCGGGTAAAGGATGTAACATACATGTTTCTGGTTTAATGTCTTTGTCTGTTGTTTTGTGCCATTGAACTGGGGTTAACTTGTTTTTTGTCTCTTTTAGATCTGATGGCACTAAAAGTGGAGAGCCAAGAACTAAATAAAATGGAAGAGAAAGATCCATATGGGCAACATCGTGATTTCATAGCTGGAGAAAAATCTTTTAGTTGCTCACAGACTGAAAAGATTTCCTCACAAAAAAAGTCTGGAAAGAGTTTCATTGAAAAACAGCACCTTAAAGTCCACAGGAAAATGAACACTGGGGAGAAGCCTTACACCTGCCCACAGTGTGGAAAGAGTTTCACTGATAAAGGAACCCTTGAGGTACACATGAGAATTCACACTGGGGAGAAGCCTTACACCTGCCCTCAGTGTGGAAAGAGTTTCACTGATAAAGGAACCCTTGAGAAACACGTGAGAGTTCACACTGGAGAGAAGCCTTACACCTGCCAACAGTGTGGAAAGAGTTTCACTCTTAAAGGAACCCTTGAGGTACACATGAGAGTTCACACTGGAGAGAAGCCTTACACCTGCGCTCAGTGTGGAAAGAGTTTCACTCATAAAGTAACCCTTAAGAAACACATTCAAATTCACACAGGAGAGAAGCCTCACGCCTGCCAACAGTGTGGAAAGAGCTTCATTCGAAAAGATCATCTTAAAGACCACATAAGAGTTCACACTGGAGAGAAGCCTTACAGCTGCCCTCAGTGTGGAAAGAGCTTCACTCAAAAAGGGAATCTTAAAGGCCACATAAGAGTTCACACTGGAGAGAAGCCTTACAGCTGCCCTCAGTGTGGAAAGAGTTTCATTCAAAAAGGGCTTCTTAAAGGCCACATGAGAGTTCACACTGGAGAGAAGGCTTACACCTGCCAACAGTGTGGAAAGAGTTTCACTCATAAAGGGCATCTTAAAGTCCACATGAGAATTCACACTGGAGAGAAGCCTTACACCTGCCCACAGTGTGGAAAGAGTTTCACTCATAAAGGGCATCTTAAAGTCCACATGAGAATTCACACTGGAGAGAAGCCTTACACCTGCCAACAGTGTGGAAAGAGTTTCGGAAATAAAGGATACCTTAAAGACCACATGAGAATTCACACTGGAGAGAAGCCTCACGCATGCCAACAGTGTGGAAAGAGATTCACTGATAAAGGAACCCTTGAGGTACACATTCAAATTCACACAGGAGAGAAGCCTCACGCCTGCCAACAGTGTGGAAAGAGCTTCATTCGAAAAGATCATCTTAAAGACCACATAAGAGTTCACACTGGAGAGAAGCCTTACAGCTGCCCTCAGTGTGGAAAGGGCTTCACTCAAAAAGGGCATCTTAAAGACCACATAAGAGTTCACACTGGAGAGAAGCCTGCCAACAGTGTGGAAAGAGCTTCACTCGAAAAGAACATCTTAAAGGCCACATGAGACTTCACACCGGAGAGAAGCCTTACAGCTGCCCTCAGTGTGGAAAGAGCTTCACTAAAAAAGGGCATCTTAAAGACCACATAAGAGTTCACACTGGAGAGAAGCCTTACACCTGCCAAGAGGTAATGACCCCTTCCTCTCAAAACATGACTGTGCCCCAGTGCACAAAGCAAGATCCATAAAGATATGGATGAGCGAGTTTGGTGTGGAGGAACTTGACTGGCCTGCACAGAGTCCTGACCTCAACCCGATAGAACACCTTTGGGATGAATTAGAGCAGAGACTCTTCCAACATCAGTGCCTAACCTCACAAATGTGCTTCTAGAAGAATGATTAAATAAAATAAAATCCCATAAACACACCCCTAAACCTTGTGGAAAGCCTTCCCAGAACAGTTGAAGCTGTTATATCCGCAAAGGGCTGGCCAGGGTTAGTTCACCCAAAAATGAAATGTCATTTATTCCTCACCCTCATGCTGTTCCACACCCGTAAGACCTCCGTTCATGTTAGGAACACAAATGAAGATATTTTTGTTGAAATCTGAAGGCTCAGTTAGGCCTCCATAGGGAGCACAGAAATTTACACTCTCAAGATCCATTAATGTACTAAACACATATTTAAATCAGTTCATGTAAGTACAGTGGTTCAATATTAATATCATAAAGCAACGATAATTATATATATTATATATATATATATATATATATATATATATATATATATATATATATATACTTTTTTTTTTTTTTTTTTTTTTTTTTTTTTTAATTTTAAGAATCTTAAACATAAATAGCCACACAAATGTGGTCCAGGCAAAGCGTACTTTGATTATCTTCACTGCATGCATATTTAAAACAAAATGAAATATAACATTCAACCTATAAATATGTGGTTCAGGCAATATGTGAATATGTACTCTGATTATCTTCACTGTAATAAAATGAAATATGACAAACACAATTCTTTTTGTTAATCGTCAGTTTTAATAATTAATTAAAGCTGCAGGCAGCATTTAGCGGGGTTCAAGCAATTAAGGCCTTTAAGCATTTAAGGCCTTTTGCATTTAAGGCCTTTAAGCAGTAAATTAATTAAAACAGAGCTTAGGTGAAATGAAGTGATAAACTGACAAAATGTGATTGTAAATGTTATAATAGTGACTTTATAAAGTCTACATTTGAATTATAGAACCATATTAGTGAGTAGTATGACAAAATGACTATTTTGACCAGCAGGTGGCAGCAGAGAACCACTCATTGGCTCACTTTCATTTTAAATGTCTGTTTTTGTATTTAATGACACATTTTCCAAGTTAATGCCTTCAAACCTGCTCACACGCACACACAATTTGTTGCAGATATAGATATGTTAAATAAATGATGGATAACAAATTGCTTATTCCAGTTTTTCCCCTTTAAAACATATTTTTCATGTCTTATTGTAAATAAAAAATATATATTATTGCAAAAATATGGCTCAAATTAACAAATGAAGTGGTACATTTTGACAAAATATGATTTGTAGTGTTATTATAATGATTTTATACAGTTTAAATATGATATATAATTATATTAGTGAGCATAATAAACCAATGAGTGGTCTTCTGCTGCCCTCTGGTGGTTTTGTAATTGTAATTGTAAGGAATATGTAATAGGCACATTTTCCATGTTAACTCATTTAAACTTTAATTTTGTTGCAGATATATTTGAAATACATTATTTTGACAAAATGTGATTGTAAATATTGTAATAGTGACTTTATAATGTCTAAATAGGAATTATAGAACATGATAAGTAAATAGTATGACAAAATGACTATTTACGCCCAGCAGGTGGCAGCAGAGAAACACTCATTGGCTCATTTTCATTTTAAATGTCTGTTTTTGTATTTAATGGCACATTTTCCAAGTTAATGCCTTCAAATGTGCTAACTGACATGCACAGTTTGTTGGAGATATAGATATTTGAAATAAATGATAGATAACAAATAGCTTATTCCAGGTTTTCCCCTTTAAAACATATTTTCAGGCATTATTTTAATTGTAATATAATAATTATTGTAAAAACATACATCAAATTAACAAATTAATTGATAAACACTGACAAAATGTAATTTGCAATGCTATTATGTTTTTTTTTTTAGTTTATATATATGCTTAGTGGACAGAATGAACCAATGAGTGGTCTCCTGCTGCCATCTGGTGGCAATTTTAGGAAATATGGCATTTAAGCATTGGCAACTTTTTTTTACTGTTCTAGAGGCATCTAATGCCTGATCTCCATGAAATGTTTCATGCTTCTTTAGATTCACATGCTGCATGTGCCCACCTATTTTCGTGAAGTTTTGAGTTTTCGTTCAGGATTAATAGGCTTTTGAGCATGTTTTGCCATACCTATTCTCTAAATATCTCCATACCTATTCTCTATTCTCTGTTTTTGACCACTATTGATCAGGAGAGTCCAGAGAATCATACTGCAGTGGTTTGGTTCCGATCGGGCAAAATAACTAGGACTATACAGGGAGTGCAGAATTATTAGGCAAGTTGTATTTTTGAGGATTAATTTTACAACATTAATAATTAAACAACAACCATGTTGTCAATGAACACAAAAAACTAATTAATATCAAAGCTGAATATCTTTGGAAGTAGTTTTTAGTTTTAGCTATTTTAGGGGGATATCTGTGTGTGCAGCTGACTATTACTGTGCATAATTATTAGGCAACTTAACAAAAAACAAATTTATACCCATTTCAATTATTTATTTTTACCAGTGAAAACAATATAACATCTCAACATTCACAAATATACATTTCTGACATTCAAAAACCAAACAAAAACAAATCAGTGACCAATATAGCCACCTTTCTTTGCAAGGACACTCAAAAGCCTGCCATCCATGGATTCTGTCAGTGTTTTGATCTGTTCACCATCAACATTGCGTGCAGCAGCAACCACAGCCTCCCAGACACTGTTCAGAGAGGTGTACTGTTTTCCCTCCTTGTAAATCGCACATTTGATGATGGACCACAGGTTCTCAATGGGGTTCAGATCAGGTGAACAAGGAGGCCATATCATTAGATTTTCTTCTTTTATACCCTTTCTTGCCAGCCACGCTGTGGAGTACTTGGACGCGTGTGATGGAGCATTGTCCTGCATGAAAATCATGTTTTTCTTGAAGGATGCAGACTTCTTCCTGTACCACTGCTTGAAGGTGTCTTCCAGAAACTGGCAGTAGGACTGGGAGTTGAGCTTGACTCCATCCTCAACCCGAAAAGGCCCCACAAGCTCATCTTTGATGATACCAGCCCAAACCAGTACTCCACCTCCACCTTGCTGGCGTCTGAGTCGGACTGGAGCTCTCTGCCCTTTACCAATCCAGCCACGGGCCCATCCATCTGGCCCATCAAGACTCACTCTCATTTCATCAGTCCATAAAACCTTAGAAAAATCAGTCTTGAGATATTTCTTGGCCCAGTCTTGACGTTTCAGCTTGTGTGTCTTGTTCAGTGGTGGTCGACTTTCTGCCTTTCTTACCTTGGCCATGTCTCTGAGTATTGCACACCTTGTGCTTTTGGGCACTCCAGTGATGTTGCAGCTCTGAAATATGGCCAAACTGGTGGCAAGTGGCATCTTGGCAGCTGCACGCTTGACTTTTCTCAGTTCACGGGCAGTTATTTTGCGCCTTGGTTTTTCCACACGCTTCTTGCGACCCTGTTGACTATTTTGAATGAAACGCTTGATTGTTCGATGATCACGCTTCAGAAGCTTGGCTATTTTAAGACTGCTGCATCCCTCTGCAATATATCTCACTATTTTTGACTTTTCTGAGCCTGTCAAGTCCTTCTTTTGACCCATTTTGCCAAAGGAAAGGAAGTTGCCTAATAATTATGCACACCTGATATAGGGTGTTGATGTCATTAGACCACACCCCTTCTCATTACAGAGATGCACATCACCTAATATGCTTAATTGGTAGTAGGCTTTCCAGCCTATACAGCTTGGAGTAAGACAACATGCATAAAGGCCAATTTATACTTCTGCGTCGAGTGTACGCCGTAGTGTACGCCGTAGGCTACGCGCGTAGCCGACGCCGTCGTGAGCATTTATACTTCTGCGCTGTTGTCTGCGTCAATGTGCAGTTACACATGCAGACGCTAGTAGGCAGTCCTCGGGCATGTTGGTGTAATCAAGAGAACAGCCGAAGAAGAAGCAGCTTCGTGTGGAGAATCTGTACATTCATGTCGGAGTATCAGCAGCAGTGAGAGAGCGGCTTTTCTTGCAGCTTGAGTTGTTGTATCTAATACAAATTAAGCATCTCTAGTTGATTAGTAAAGTTAAATAAGGCGATCTGGCGCTGGAATGTGTTTGTGAAATCATGCGGAGCTCGTGGCCGCTGTTTTCATCAGCGGTGGCTCGAGCAATCGATTGCTGTTGGAGACTTCATTCACGAAATATACCCTAATGTGTCCCTGTTCTTGATATACAATTACTGATTAACATCTTTGGTTTTAATGAGAAAATAAATAAACTATACTCAGCGGATCTATGTATTTATTTACTACCATAAAGAATCGCTGGACTGCAAAATATTGTGTTATGGCAGACGTAAGGAACTATCATCCAATTTCTGGACACACACACACACACACTCCTATCGCAGATTTTTTCTTTATTTATTGACCTGAGGGAAGGGTTCTGGCAGACCAATCACAGCGCTTGCGGTCCGCGTAGAATTGACGCGTTGTTACATTTTTGGAGAGGTGCGCGTTAGGGTACGGCGTATCCAACGCGTCTATGCGTAGGGTACGCCGTACCCTCTGCGTGCACTCGACGCAGAAGTATAAATTGGCCTTAACGAGGATGATGTGGTCAAAATACTCATTTGCCTAATAATTCTGAACTCCCTGTATAAGTAAAAGGTATATGAAGTTCTCCAATAAGAAATAAAGCAAACCATTCAGTCAAAAGTACAAAGGCAGCACTTTAGTTGGCTATGGTGGTAAAGTTAAATATGCAAGGCAGGTTTATTTATATATCACATTTCATACACAATGGTAAATCAAAATGCTTTTTAGGGCTGGGCGATATAACCAAAAAATCATATCTGTATTTTTTGTTTGAATGGCGATACACGGTATACATCCTGGTATTTTATACGGTTTCCTATTTGGATACAAAAAAATCAGTATAAAACTTTTTTTTTATATATTTTTTTACATCCTGCCCAGTAATGTCCTAAAAACAATGTTGATATTGAAAGCTATAAACCAATACAGTGAATGTAATGTAGGCTATATTATGTGCAAATTGGAGGTTTACAATTAATAATTTTGTTTTTAAAAATGACTAGGAGACTAGGGGTTTTATAAATCCAAATATTTCTGTGCGTACGCACGTCCTATCCGTTTCATCTGGTAAATTTCCACACATTGTCAGTTAATCAGGTTCACATGTCCATATAGCACTTGTTAATGCTTTTGCGACACATCACACATCTCTAGGACAGACACCAATCAGAGACCAAATACAAACTTTAGAAAACATGTATGAAGAAACAATCAGTGGTTCTATTGATTAAGTAATATCATTAAAAAAAAATATATAATAATATAGGAGGATAAATATTAAGGCTTTGATTATAAATTTAATTTGGATATCTACAGGTATATTGAAGCGGCAGTGGATTTCAGAATCCACCTTTCAAGTGGCACAGTGCTCATTCAGTAAATGTGGCTTCAGATGTGTTTTGGGTCTGGATTTGAATGTGGCTACTGTTGGAGCACATCTGATCTGTTCAGGAAGCTGGTTCCAGCTACAGTTGGCATAATAGCTAAAAGCAGACTCTCCTTGCTTTTAGTGAACCCTTGGTATTTCTAATTGACTTGATCCTGATGATCTGAGTGATCTGTTAGGTTTGCATTCTATCAGCATATCTGCAATGTACTGAGGTCCTAGGCCATTGAGTGATTTATTACCAGTAATAGTAATTTAAAATCGATCCTAAATGTAACTGGAAGCCAGTGTAAAGACCTGAGGACTGGTGTGATATGGTCATATCTTCTGGTTCTGCTCAGGATCCTGGCAGCAGTTCTGTATGAGCGGCAGCTGTCTAATGGTCTTTTTGGGAAGGCCAGTGAGAAGACCATTACAATAGTCCACCCTGCTGGTGGTATTGCCTGGAAACAAAACATCTAATTCTTGATATATTTTTGAGATGATAGTATCCTGATTTAGTTATTGCTTTGACACGACAACTGAAACTCAGGTCTGACTCCAAAATCACACCTTGTAGCTCCCTGGCTTAAGAAATGTTTGACTCTTCGACTGATGATTCCCACACTTTATTGAATATCCGTCACAGATGCGATCACCATAAGTACCACCATGAAACATCGGGGAATCAACGTAAGAGCTTTGTACAAAAGAAAACAAAATCCAAAGTGATTAAACCTTGAAACAAACATACATCAAAATAGATAAACTTAAACATACCCAAACATACTAGGAAATAATGAAACAACAAACAGATAATCAACAGGGGAAGCTACTCTGAAACCGTAGTTTGACAAGCTACACGCTACTTATAAATGAAAGTAGTTAAATACTGTACACAGCAAATTTCAGGAGTTTTAAAATCATGAGTTAAACAAAAAAGTGTGAAAGAGTTAAATTTTTTGAGTTATTTTTTAAATTTTGACTACCGCGTGTGTTATTGGATACTCCCTGGCTGTGTTGTATTTTGGCATTCATTCATTGGTGTTCAGGAGCGTGTTTTAACACTACATCTGGAGTTACATTTTGAGAAGTGCGTCACGACACTGGTTCTGCAGCACAAATAATGGACTGATGTGCTTCGTCGTGAGGTAGGTAAAAGTCTATATATATATATATACCAAAAAATGTCAACATGTTCTATATTTTCTGACAAACACGTTCTGTCGTAGCTGTTACGTTATTTACTGTGTTCTAATGGCAACGACCGCAACGTATGAACGTATAACTTGTTTCAAAATTTGAAATGGCTATTTGCGCGGGCTTTTTGTCGATGTAAACGAGCTAACCGTCTTTCCATTCACCGTGTGGAAAGTGTTTCTGAAAATGAGTGTTTTGCCGTCAAAATTGAAGTGGCAACTCAGCTTAAGAAGCCTGTTCAGCTTCCACAAACTAACGTTAACTTTAATGTCGACGAGGTAACGTAATGCAGCCCTTGTCTGTCAGATAGCCTAATGTTTTACAGACGTACTAAACTGCAGTGTCTAAATTACGTTACCTGGATAATAAAATAATTGAGCCGTGATGTGTTGGCCAGCAATTATTTGAATTGTAACGTATATCATAGCTGTTACAATTCAAATCATTGCAGGCCAACGTATATCATATACGTTTTAGTCGTGATGCATGAGTGCGTGATTTTCAGCTTAAATATATTTTTGCATTCTCAATCACAAACATTAGCTGTTATCATAAATTACATGTTTTTTTTCTTCTTTAATTTCAGGTCACAATGTTAATAAAAGTGAATTTTCAAGGGAAGAAGAAGTATGTAAAACTGGAAGAAATATGTTTCTCAGATTTTTATGTTGTATCAGAGAGTTGCATTATCTGATTTCTGATTTAAATGAATTTACTGTGATGTTGATTTTTGATTTAAATGAATTTACTGTGATGTTGATTTCTGATTTAAATGAATTTACTGTGAAGTTGTTCCTTGTTATAAGTATCTACCTCAGGCTACACAATCCTACTGCACTATTTTAAATAATCCTGCAGGCTTGATTTTATAAAAAACATTGTGTTGTTGACAATGTTTCAATTTTACTAATTCACTGTTAGCTGCCTATGTTTTGCTGTTAAGATTTTACAGTATTTTATGACAGCAATTGTTTTAAAAGTGTGTCCATGCATTGCATTTCTGTATGAATTCGCTCAAATAAAGGCAGTAAATCAAGAGTATGGTGTTCAATGTAATCATTTCCACATATAAATGTTAACTCTAAGAAGTGTTAAATAAAATAGGTTTTAAGTGTTAATTTTTAACACTGGTAAGGAGTTTATATTATAATTAACTACATTTCAGAGTTACAGTTACTCTCTGTAGGATTAGTATTTGAACTCCAGAAATAGTTAAATTTTAACTCTGAAAAAGTGTTAAAAAATCAACTCCAAGAGCAGAGTTATTTTAACTCTGCGCTGGAGTTAATTTGATGGTCACGCATGTACACTCAGATTGAGTTGATTTTAACTAACAGGGAGTTTATTCCAAAAACCAGAATTTGACGTGACGTGTGTGTGTTAGGCCTAGTCCACACGTACACGGGTATTTTTATAACCGGAGTTTTTCCTTCTCCGTTTAAAAAAACAACCGCGTCCACACAAGCACGGTTAAAAAAAAATCTCCGTCCACATGAAAACGCAAAACCGCGCTATGATTGGCTGCCTGATTTCCACATGGGTCCCATCCACGGAGGGATGTTATGGGCTCAGTGAAACCCTTCTACAAGTTTACTTTGGACTCAGTGACAGGTAACTGTATATACAGGGGCAGGGCTCAAGTGGACTGAAGCTTCACACACTTGCCTTACTATGTTGTATTATTGAATTCTGGCACCTCTGTTCTGCAATACAATGAGATAACTGTGCATGTATCTGTATAGGCTACATGTGATAAGCGCTATTAGCAGAGTTATTAAAAGCTACGTCCGCGCTTGCATAGACTCGACTCATGTAACGTTAAACAAAATCGATAATGGCGCACAAACTGACGTCAAACAAAGGAGAGAACGGCGCACATTTTGACTTAACAAGCCTAAATCTCCGGTTTCACCGTCTACACGACAACGCTGTAACCGGAGTTTCTAAAAAACTTCACCCTGGCCGGAGTTTTCAAAAAAGTCCGGTTTCAGTAATCGGATACTGCGTTTGCGTGTGGACGAACAGCAAAACCGCATAGAAAAAGCTGCGGTTTTGAAAATACCCGTGTTCGTGTGGACAGGGCCTTAGTCTGTGAAAATACCGTGGTTCAGGCTACACAAATATTGATCTTGTCATTGTTAGCATCTTGTCTTTTTTACATATCTTACACTGTAAATTTTACTAAGATTTGTACAAATAATTGTGTACAAAAAACAGCCCTTATTAATGAATTATTAGTCGTCTATTGTAGTGTCTCCGGAAATCTTGCTCATTATCACACAGCTCTTCTGTGGCTTTCCTGCACTGAAGCAGCAGTTTAAGATAAACCCAGACTTCAGCAAACTTAACTTTTGTCTGGTTAATACGTTTAAAAGACAATTTCTTTGGCCATAATGTCAAATCAAATGAAAGAATGATTTATTAAAAACACAGAAGAACAACAAATCAAGAACAAGAAAACGGGAACAACACTCAGACCAAAACTTTTGTCGTGCAATGCATAGCATGGGCTACAAAATAAAATATGTTATTGAAATATCTCCGTAACGGATTACGAAAAGTGCGTGCAACCTATTGGAAAGCCCGGATGAGTAATTAGTTGGGTTAGTAAAATAAAGAAATTTATAGTTTTTAAGTAGAAAAAAAAATTAATGTAAAGGGATATAGTAAAATATATCCCACCATCACCAAACATTTTTGACTACGATTGTGGATAACCCCTTACAAATAGAACTGCATTTGGATCCTTTACCTTCTGTCTCAGAGCAGTACGTAACAACAATGTTCACAGTATAAATTAAATAAAGGTTAATCTTTGTTAAAGTTGTTTTGTTTCTGTATGAACCTTAATGACATAACAGGCGCAGCAGGTATTTATAGGCTGCTGTCGCTTAGATTTTAAGACCTAATGCGCATATTTAATGATACATATCTAATTTCTTTCTCAACTGTTTATGTTCACTTAAGTGACACAAACGACTTCACCGCCATGTTTACTAGAATGCTTGCCAAGACAGCTATTTTTACAGATTGTGTTTATATTTGTCTATTCATGTGCAAAGAGATGCTGAAGAGAAATCAGTCCAGTGTTTCATGATATCTGAAACATGCTTCTCTGTGTGCACATGCGTTGGGTGTGCACTGTGCACGGCTGTTCAAGCGAGTACTGAGTTCTCTTTTTAAAATTTCATGAATGAGTAAACTGTCAAGACAAAACATGTGCAAATGATAAACTTTTTACTGATGATTACACTTGGAAAAAATAAAAATGGCAAATCACATGCGTTCTGAACTGTGGGGCATGATCTGTGTGAATCACACATCAACAATGATCAGTTTAACCTCTAGCGTTAAACCTTTTACAGTGCTTGCATTAGGGTAAACTTACCTATTAAGCTCACCAAAATCTACATTAAGACATTTTAGTGCACAGGGTATTGGTTTGAGTACAATAAGTTATGTTAAAATAAAACATGAATCTCCCACACAATAATATTTTATTTTAAACGACAAAAGCATTTCAATTAAGATATACATCATTAAATGCAAAAAGTCTGGCTATGCTTAATGGGGACATGTTTGTACCCTTTACACCCTTGTTGCCATTAAGCTCACAACATGTTTTTTGGGGAAAATTCTTGTTTATTTAATAAAAAATAAAAAAAATGTTTTATAAAGATTAACAAAGTCACAACCATGAGTGAATGTTTAAAGTCTGTTTATGAAGTATTTACATAGACGTTTAATGTGGATGAGCTTAAAGGGAGCACACTGAGCTTTATTGGAACAGCAAACCTTTTTTTAATTAATAAATATTATTAAATGTAATTTAAAAGGACAATTTTGCTTAATAAATAATCTAGGTCATGTTTTCGTGTCATACATATTTTAATATGAACAGCTATTATTGAAAATTGACATTATACTTTTTCATATTGATATCACACTGAAGCTGTGATTGTCATAGTAGTGACCCTTAAAGCTCACCGCACAATAATATGAAGTCTTTAAAAATTACAGCAGTGTAAAACCACAGAACATCAATAAGCTGTACATTTATAATATACTGAATTTAAAAGTACAAGAGTAATTTATGTTTTTTTCTGCCAGATCCCAGTGGTTTGGCTACTTCCAAAGCATCCTGATAAAGTATTAAACTAAAGGATGAGGCATCTGTATTGAGCAGCTTATTACCTTTGAAGTTGCTACCATCCCATACATCATGAGGACGGACACCAGAAAACACTTGTTTGCGATGTTCTGTAACTGTGTCAATCTGTAATAGAGAACCAATTGTGTCTTTAATCGGAACATATTGAGCAAAACACTCTTTGCCTGCCTCATTTCTCCAGTGGAACTGGTGCTACATAGTGAAGGTATTCTTGAAAAATGTCTTTCTTTTTTGATCAGTTTTAAGTTTTTGTGAATTACAAGTCTGAAAGAGATTCTCACTTTGCAAAATGTCCAAAATCGCATTTATGTCTGCTTCTGCAACCTCCAATGCACTTCATTTTTCTCTCAATTTAAAAAGTAGGTGCGAGTGACTCATTTCATTAATTTCCTGAAGGTGATCAACAATTATTTGAACAGTGGAGGATGGAATCAGACATTTTGATTGCAATTTGAGATAAAATAGAGCAAGAAGTCTCAAAAACTCATCTTCATCCACACTTTCACCAAAGGTGTCTTGTTCCACACCATCAGTATCACTGCAAAGGTCCTGTGGCATTTCTTGGTGCTGTTCAGAGCACTCATGCATTCCATGAGGAAGTGTAACTGAATCAATCAGGTTTACCTCTGAACAATCACAGTGTTTTCTAGATACATGCGCTGTAAAAGTGGACAAAATTGAAAAAGACTTGTCACATTGCTGAAATGGACATGAAACGCTTCTCCCCTCTCTAATGTGAGTTTTAAGATGCTGATAAAATCTACTCAGAGTTTCACACCTGCCTTGACACAAGTCAACATGACATTAATTCAAATGTGGTCAATGGTATAGATTTGAGCTTAGATTTCCCCTCTTTGTGTCGATAACAGTTTTGAAAGCTGAAAACATTTTTAAACTCTTATTACAAGCAGGTAATGCACACTTAAATCTGACATTGGCGACATGAATATGAATGTGCATGTGTCTCACAAATGCAGGTAAAGTACTGCACGCATGTGCACAAAGTTTGCAAGTAAACATTTTACACTATGGAAGAGCACAATCCAGCTATCAAACACACACATTTTAACTTTGAGTGCAGTGCAGAAATCTTCCGAGAAAGCCGCGTGCAATTCCCTCAAGAACTGAACGTTAGCTGCTCCACCACCTCCCACCGTAAAGAAAACATACTGCCAAAAGGCGGTAAATTCAAAAACCCACTTGATAAAATTCAACGTACACGCTTATTTTATATTTCCCTCTATATTAGGGTAACTTCAACACAATGAAAGAACTAAAATATGCAACCAGCTGCAAGTGCAGTAACGTTACACACCCACACACTTTGAGGAACAATACATTTAGCTAACATCCACTGTCTTAAAGCACAAGATTAAATTAAATTAATTTGATTAAAAGTGAACACACTTATTTCAGATTCACATGTGGTCTGCTACCTGTAAACGAGATTGAACTTCACACTTTAGAACAGATGAAAACTGCGTCGATGAATTCCACTGAGACAGACTTCACTGCCAGTCTTTCGCAAACAGTTCATCCTTTTTTCTGAGATAATGGACTACACTAGAGTTTCAGAATGTCTCAAACTGTGCAAAGTCTGCTATCAAAACTCTGAGATGTCCACATGAAGATGTCAATATCATTTCTAATCAATAAAATGTTCCTCTGTTTGTCTTTCTGTCCATCTCTGTGACAGTTTGAATAACGATTGATTACCATGGTGTGTGTAGATGTTAATCAATAGATGTCCTCTAGAGCAGGCGGGGTGATAGATGCTGATTGGTTGTAAATCTGGTGAAGTTGCATCATCGCTCGTAATCAAACTCTTGGGTAAAATGATTTTGGACTGAGTTTGTTGATCCATAGAATTCTGTATTTTTCATGCCAATAAAGTTTCAGTGGATTTGATATCATTGCGAGATGAGGATGATCTCAAGAAATGAAGAATGAATGCAAGGTAAACAATTGAATTGACACCATACAAATGAGAACCATCAGTTAGTTTGAACATTAAACAAACAACACATGGTCAGTTCATGGTCAATGTACTTGAATCTCTTAGAAAAGTGTTGCACTGCTTCTATCAATCATTAAATAACCATGAGAAACACTCAACTGTTGACCTACTAGATTGTTTGTCCATTTTGACCTTTACAAAGAGTAATAATAAGAAAAACTCATGAAGCTCTGGTAGTAAAGAACCATACCCAGAAATGATCTTATTGTCTTTGGTGAAGGTGTGGATCCATCCTCTTTCATCAGGTCTTTCTTCTGAAAGGCAGAAAGGACTGCTACCTTGTCTTCATCCACGGAAACTCCTGGGCTGCATTTCCTGACAATGCTGTCTCTTAGCGCGCTACGAAGACTCTAAAGGTATAACTTAGCTAAAGGTATACCATTTCTAGGCGTGTTCCCCGAACTATATCTTAGGAGGTTGCTCAAGGTATACCTTCTTAAGTGCGACATTAGCTGGTGCTGTCTGTGGCGATGGTGCTGAATTAGTTTATCAATGGCTCAAAAATCGATTATTCACTCTATGCAGGGGCTGTTTAACTGCGTTATGTGAGAAAGCGGTGTTCTTTATAATAGAAGCACTTCAGAAATAGTTATAATAGCATTTATCAGGTCTCAGATGCTACATAACACAACTTTTTTTATTTTTATAGCACTTTTAAAGCCATTAAAATGGACCAAAGTTGTGTCTATAAGTGGTAAAAATAGTTTTAAAAAAAACACATATAGGGCAATTAAAGGGGTGGTAAACCACGATTTAACTTTTCTAACTTTAGCTAGTGTGTAATGTTGCTGTTTGAGCATAAACAACATCTGCAAAGTTACAACGTTCAAAGTTTAAAGCAAAGGGAGATATTTGCTTTTAAAGAAATCAATTTCTAAGGACTACAGCAAACGGCCGCTAGGGACTACTAGACATTCCTCCAGGGTCTCTGACATCACCAGCCCCAATATTTACATAAACCCCTCCTCCGAGAATATTAAATAAGGGGGGGGGGGGTGAGGCCATTTTGTACTGCCACGGGGAGCGTTGTTGTGGTTAGTAGGCTGGAGTGTTGTTGCCAATGCCGACGAAACGCTGTTATTTTCATTCGGATTGCAGGTCCACTTTGTTCAGCCTTCCTAGGGATGGGGGTGCGTTGCAGTGCGTTTAACATACAACATGTTATATGTGTGTGTGTATGAGACAGAGGGGAACAGGTCGCATTTGCAGCAGATATATGCTGCCCATCATAAATCAAAGCACGAGACAGACAGGGGTCAGAGGAGAAGACCGGAAAATGTGACATAATGGACAATATTCGTCTGTATTTGCAATACACGAGCCGCGGTTCAGCTGCGCGAGACAGGCGGCTCCCGCTGCACATTTCACGGAGCAAAGCTTCCACTATCTTCGCGAGTTCAATGAAGGATTCTTACAACGGCTTGTCCTGAAAGATGGATTTAAAAACAGAAGCTGTTTACGGACCACAACCTGTAAGTATGATTTATTTTTCGCCGATGTGTTTTCCTGTAATAGTTCGTATTGTTAATTGTACGTTGTGGCAAGGAAGTAAACAGATGACAACGCTGTTTGGCTCTGCAAACCAGTTTGTTAAATGCTCATTCATACTTAACGTTATCCGACAAACACCTAACGTTACAAAGTTTTTTAAATCTCAACAGCAAACTAGGCATTAGTGTAAATTATTCTTTGATTAGAGCTTTTATGTATTGTTTATCTACAGGCATGCTAAACATGGTTCTGTGTTTGATTTGTATACTATAGTAAAGCCAATGTTTAGTGTTCATTCTTGCGACAGATATTTGGCTATATCGTTCTAAAAATACAAATCACTATAGATCCGCAGTCTTTACTCTTGAGGACTGAACAGGTTCTGCTCGATCATCTTCACTAAAATTGTCTGGGTGCACAGGCTAGTAGCCTGAGGCTACCTGTAAAGGTAAGGGGCGTGACGTTTCCGACAAACGTGCACTAGGCGGTTAGCGAATCGCAACACACTGGGCCAGCTAACCAATCTGAGCCCATTGCGTATTTTGAGGGACTGGCTTCATAGAACCCGGAAACCATCAGACCGTTTTTACAAGGATGGACAGAGCAGTGTAGAATAAAGGTCAAATATATGAAAAATACTGCATTTTTTTAAAAACGAAGCATGAACACGTTACAGTGCACCCCACAAACAAAATCAAGCCTTCGAAAGAATGTGTTTTACCACCCCTTTAAATGCGAAATCATACCAACATGAAATAATAGCACAACATAACACCAAGAAAACAATCAATTACTCACAGTTTCAGACCCAATCAAATAACATAAGCTTGATAGAAAAGGGTGAGTCTTCAAGTCTGTTTTAAAATGTCTATGCTTGGTGAGGATTTAATATGTAAGGGCAACCCATTCCACAGAGCAGGAGTTGCGACAGAAAAAGCACGATCTCCACTTCACCTCAAACTGTTAGCAGCATGCTCTGAGAGGAGCGCAGATGTTGTTGAGGTTGGTAAGGGATCAACATGTCCTTTATGTACTAGGGTGCCTGATCATGTAATGCTTTATAGACAAACATTATTCTGTATTTCACCGGTAACCAGTGAAGAGATATTAATTCAGGTGTTATGGGATCCCATTTGTTTGGTTTTGTTAAAATTCTCGCTGCAGCATTTTGACCATACTGCAGACGAGCAACGAGAGATTAATTTATGCCCAGATAAAGAGCATTACAATAATCTATCCGTGACGAGACAAAGGCATGTAGAACAACCTCTAAGTCCTTATTTAACCCCTTAAACCCGAAGTGTCCCAGCCCTGGGACACCCCCCCCGCAATTTTTTTTCGCGGGGGGGTTACTAAGCAACCACTGAATGTAATAACATAAATTAGGTATCATTTTAAAGCTTAGGATCTCAGCTTTTCAATGCATCTATCCATGTTGGGATACTCAAAACGAGTGCTGAATTATTAATCTAAAACTTAGGCCTAGTCCACACGTACACAGGTATTTTTATAACCAGAGTTTTTCCTTCTCCGTTTAAAAAAACAATCGCGTCCACACAAGCACGGTTTAAAAAAAATCTCCGTCCACATGAAAACGCAAAACCGCGCTATGATTGGCTGCCTGATTTCCACATGGGTCCCATCCACGGAGGGATGTTATGGGCTCAGTGAAACCCTTCTACAAGTTTACTTTGGACTCAGTGACAGGTAACTGTATATACAGGGGCAGGGCTCAAGTGGACTGAAGCTTCACACACTTGCCTTACTATGTTGTATTATTGCATTCTGGCGCATCTGTTCTGCAATACAATGAGATAACTGTGCATGTATCTGTATAGGCTACATGTGATAAGCGCTATTAGCAGAGTTATTAAAAGCTACGTCCGCGCTTGCATAGACTCGACTCATGTAACGTTAAACAAAATCGATAACGGCGCACAAACTGACGTCAAACAAAGGAGAGAACGGCGCACATTTTGACTTAACAAGCCTAAATCTCCGGTTTCACCGTCTACACGACAACGCTGTAACCGGAGTTTCTAAAAAACTTCACCCTGGCCGGAGTTTTCAAAAAAGTCCGGTTTCAGTAATCGGATGCTGCGTTTGCGTGTGGACGAACAGCAAAACCGCATAGAAAAAGCTGCGGTTTTGAAAATACCCGTGTTCGTGTGGACAGGGCCTTAGTGTACCGCCCGAGGGCGCCACCTAGCTGTGACAAAAATTAATTGTCATATTTTTCAAAACTACTGCATTGATCAACACAAAATAGGTGTCATTTGAAAGCTTAGAGTCTAAACTTTACAATGAAAGTAGCCATTATGATTATCTCCAAAGTAGTGATGAGTTATTTGCTGATAAAATGGAGAAAAAAAAAATCATAATTTATGGAGGGGGGGGGGGGATTATTATGTTCTGCCATGTGTCAATCACATCATACAGCTCAGATAGTCATGTGTCATATGTCATTTGAAAGGTCTCGTGGAGCAGAATACAACAAGCCTAATTGTTTTGGGCTTTGACTAAACTTTTAGCGAGTTTTTGTAAGTTATGTCCTGCAAGACCCATATGTAAATAATATACTGATGCAGCATTCATGTGGCGTTTTTCGCTTGTAACTTCATAAAACGTGGAAAATGGCACATCATTATTTACAGCAGATTCTCACGATTAAAAAGAGCCCAACGTCACCATAATCTGTCTTTTAGATCTATAGATATCCCTCGTTGAAATATGGCACACAGAAAACCTCACAGGAGCACATGAGCGGAGTACAAAAATAGCAGTTGCTTAGACTTGGCGTTTTTGCTGGTGACTTCATGAAACAAGCTCCGATCGTTAAAAATGACACATCCTTATTTACAGCATATTCACACGATTAAAAAGAGACCAATAACATAACAATCCGTCACTCTCATCCAAAGTGCTCACTCATTGAATTATAACCTCACAGGCGCAAATATGCTAACGTTGTGCTAAAGTCGCGTTTATGCTTGTAACTTCATGAACCAAGCTCCGATCGTTAAAAATGACACATATTTACAGCAGATTCCAACGATTAAAAAGAGACCAAGGACATCATAATCCGTCACTCGGATCAGAAAATATGGCTCATGGAATTATTACACATTAAATAAAACCTAACAGGCGCACATACTCTTAAATAAGCTATTGTTGCACTAACATCGCGTTTATCATTGTAACTTCGTGAAACGTTCTCTGATCGTTGAAAATGGCACATCATTATTTACAGCAGATTCTCACGATTAAAAAAAGACCAAGAACACCACAATCCGTCACTCGAATCAGAAAATATCACTCATTGAATTATTACACATTATTGTCAGAATAAGTCTCGGAGCCAGATGCAAGTTCAAGGTTTATTAGAGGAGTAAAGTGTAAGGACCGGTTTTGCTGCTAAGACAAAAGCTAAGACTACACCCCAACAATAAAAGTCACTAATCTTGAAAGAAAATCTCACAGAAACTATGAGACGCCACCCTGATCAAACATTCCTCCCCCTCCCCATTTTGCCCTCTCCTTGCCCTGTTTTCAAGTCAACAAATGCAGATATACCAATGATGATGTATCTTGTAAATCTATTGTTTTATCCATTTCATGTTTGGTGTCCTTTTAAAGGTCTCAGTGCGAATGGTAAAATGGTCTCAGTTTCACAGCAGTCATTAGTACTATTAGAAAGATTGAAAACTAATGAGAATTCTGTTCTCCTTTGAGTGGTCTCTTCAAGGATATCTGATCTCTCTCCCCCAAAACCAGGGGTTTGTGTTGCAAATATTTACAACCCCTTTTGTTCTAGTTGGAGTATTTAAGGGAGGGAAACAGAACAGAAGGGGGGGAACATTCTGTAGCCAGAACCCCCCATGCAGGTTGTGTCAGTGTCTTAGAGGCACTCACACATCCTGCATGTAATGTGCCAGACGATGACTTTGAAATTATTTTCATATTGCTTTGCAATTGTGTTTATGTTTGTAAGCTGATCAGTTGTGTACCATGGATTCTTGTTTACTTATTTACTTTTCCTGTCTGGCCAAAATAAATGTTAATCTTGATTTATCTTGTAAGATTCTGAAATCATTATTTTATTCATGTCCATGCAGGGTTTTGTAGGGGTTACCGCAGATCTCTCTGCCAGGGCAGGCCATACTGGGAACTCCATAGCGGGAGCATTGAGCCATGCATGAGGGAAAACCTGATTTCTGACCTGCCACTGTTATTATAAGTTGCAGTTTCCGTGACTATCACTAAAATTACATGTTTTATTATGAGTGCACATGTGTGACTCACTTAGAGGTAAGATAGTTCACCCTGCAATCCTCTGTAATATCAGAACTGGCTAATCTGTGACCGTTAGAGCAAGCGAAATCCGGACGCTTAGCCTATTTGCGACTCCGTGTCCCATGGAGGATATTAATATTTGAAAACACAGAAGATACTAAGAAAATCAACGATCTAAATTAAATCGCAACTAATCGAAAATCAGCTGATAAACTCTAAACGTAACACACTTTATAGAGTCACATAGAATTGGAGTCAGTTAAAATATTAATGGAGTCAGATTTAAAACGAGATCTCAATAAATTAAAATAAATTCACCAAAATGCTGAAAAGGCTTACACGCAGAATTCCTTTTGACCAAGCCGTTAGTATCCGTTTTTGGGCTAATGGATGGAAGTTTACAAAAGAGAAAATCAGATGAAGCACCAAAGTCACAGTCCACGGCACAGAGACCACACGCGGCGTCCCACGAAGTAATCCACTCTGGTCGGTGACCGGGAAGAAATCCTCACACGGCAGGAGACTCACGAACCTCAGAACACTGGACAGACGGCAAAACAACGTCCGACAGAAAAGAGCAGCTCTTTGGAACCTGGATGATACTGGATCTCGCCTGAAAACAAAGCGCACCAGTAATACCAGAAAACAGAGCACAGTTCACTCAAGGTCAAGTTCGCGATCCACAGGCGAGTAAACTCCGGGCTAAGACGAGCCTCCAGATGCCTGCGACCGAACCTGACGAAACAGCAGGAACTAACGACTGGACTAGGACAGCGAGACTGAGACCAACCAAGACAATGAGCACGCGACGAGAGACAGGACAGAGTGCTATAAAAAGAGAACAGCTGATGAGACACGACAGGTGAACAATTACTGAAACGAGCGGGAGGAGCCAGTGAACCCGTGAGGAACCACCACCAACAGGTAAGACAACATACACACACACACACACATGATCACCCAGGAGTCCTGACAATTATAGCCTGACAGGAGCACATACGCTAATAAACAGTAGCTTTAAAGTCGCGTTTACGCTTGTAGCTTCATGAAACTTTCTCCGATCGTTAAACATGGCACAACCTTCTTTGCAGGAGATTCCCACGATTAAAAAGAGACCAATGACACCATAATCCATTGCGTCGATCACGAGATATTCCTCACAGATGATGTGTTGATCAGTGCAGGTTGGCAGAACATGGCCATTTACGTTATATAGCAGCTAGAGGGCGCCCGGCAGGGTTGCCAGGTTTTCACAACAAAACCCGCCCAATTGCTACTGAAAACTAGCCCAAAACTAGCCCAATCTCGTTTCAGGGGGGCATCTCCAGTAAAAATCGCATTTGGGGGGTTAAATATGTGTTTTTTGGCATGGTTGCCTACTAAAATTCGCATTCCCGGGGATAAATATCATATAATTGGGGTCGCTTCAACCCGCGGACATGAAAAACAGCCCGCGGCAACAGTGCTGAAGTAGCCCAATTCCGCGGGAAAACCGCGGACTTGGCAACACTGGCGCCCGGGGGCGGTACACTCCGGTTTAGATCCGGTTTAATAACTCAGCGCTCGTCAAGAGCATATAAAAAATGATAGATTCATTGAAAAGCTGAGATTCTAAGCTTTAAAATGATACCCATTATGTGTTATTACATAATATATATAATATAATATACATAATATTGTAATAATATAATGTTTTCTCAGCAGTTTCTCAGCATTAGATTGTCCAAATGTAATAATAATTTATATTTTCTAAAAATATTAAAAGTGTTTTAACAAATAATACATACTTTTTGACTCTCCTTGCTATAATTTGAGTTATGAGTCTTTAAATTTGTGTATTTCTCTCAGAAAACAACAGTTTTTTAAATGTCAAGGACTGAACAAAAAAGCTACTTTTGTTCTAAATGCTGTAACTTTTGATTACTTTATGCAATCGCCACAAAATTTGATCCAGATGCAGACCACATATATGGTAACATCACCAAAAAAAGAAAAGAGAGAATTAAAAAGAATTATACTGCTGGCCTATTTCCTTCCTGAGTAATTGAATGTTAAATAAGACATATTTGTAAAATTATTAAAAATATATATTAAAAAAATGCCTTTTATCAGCAGTTTCTCAGCAATATATTGTCCAAATATAATAAAATGTATATTTTCCAAAAATGTTTGCTAACAAATGATACCTACCATTTGACTCTCCTTACTATAGTTTTGGAGTTATGAGTCTTTAAAGTTGTATATGTCACTCAGACAAAAAAACTCCTTCAGGGCTTAAGGGGTTAAGAGACCAAACTCAGTAAACATAATACTAATAACGTATACTATGTACAAAAAAATCAGATGAGCCCAGAAAATGAACGCAACGCGTTTAATTACACGTTAAGTGTTTTCCTCCCATAGAAAACCATTATAAGAAAACGCTTAACGTGGCTTAATGTACTAAGACAGTGTTATTAAGAGACCAAACTCAGGAAACAGAAAAATACTGTTGGATAGAACAGCTTGTGCTTGGTTTTGTTACCACAGTTATCTGCGTGCTTCCTCAGCGCTGAACTTCCACATTTGCTGCTATCTTTTCTACAACTTCTCATGATCCATCTCGACGACTGCAGTGCAGGCAGATCGCACGCGCGGTTGTGATTCTTCTGGGAGGGCGCGCGCGGCCACAAATAAACTGATATGGATTTGAAATTATTTTATCAACTTGAAATACAGGCAAGGCATATTTTTGTATATGCATATTTTTAGGAACACATCTACAATATACATACATATATATTTTTATATATAGGCCTATATCTGTTTGCACGTGACTGTTTAAAACCCGTTTTTAGACCCGTGTTTCTCCCTTGTCCGACCCGCACCCGTATCCGACACAGTAGGATGTTTTTCACCCGTTTCAGCAATATTCGCGGGTCACCCGTCGGGTACCCGCACCCGTGCAGGACTCTGACCTGATCCTTACCAGCATTTACCATTTGGCCTGTGGATAGACCAGGTTTATCGTGCTGTCTACTGCATGTTGTAAGTACAAGTTTGCTGAGTTGTTGTGTACAGATCGTGTATTACTTATCTGTTGTGTTGTTTAGAATAAATACCTAATCTGTGTCTTGAATTTCTTGTCCTTCGTCATGTTAATGGCAGCTGAGCCCTTAGGTTAATTGTTCTGTATTAGTGATGTCCGGTTCGCGAACGAATCGTTCTTTTGAACCGGTTCTTTTTAGTGAACCGGTCGAACCAGTTCACCAAATCGGACTGAATCGTTCGAAACAGTTCGCATCTCTAGTAAGCACTAATCCACAAATTTATAAAGTTAATCACTTTTTGACGTGTCTGACTGTCCCTCTGACTCGAAATAAACCAACATCCCGGAGTTATTCAGTTACTCCAACAGTACACTAACCTATTATAAGAGAGAACTGATGATGATTGATGTCAGCGAGCAGCAGCTGATGATACTGAGCATGCACAGTGCCAGCGACCGTAACGAAACGAACGGCCTGTTCTCGTCTCGAGTCAAGAATCGGTTGCAGCGGTTTTCGGATCACCAGTACACTGATCCGAGAACGTACGGTGACCGGTCTGTCGCAGTTCTCGTTCTCGAGTCAAAGAATCGGTTGCAGCGGTTTTCGGATCACCAGTACACTGAACCGAGAACTGTTTATTTCGGACATGTCCGATTTGAGAACCGGACTGACTGAGCATGCGTGTAGTTTTTCAAGAGACGAAAAGCACGTTAGTCAAGTTTTGTTGAACATCGCGGGACGTGTTATAATCTAAAACATACTGGAAATATGTTAATGAGTTAATTACTGTCTTATCACTGTATGAGCATTACAATATGGAGCAAAATATTTTCTTAAAGTATTTATTCATTTAAAAGATTAATGTTTGTGTGTGTTTTAAAGGAGTTTTGTGTTCAGTTGAGGATTCTGTTATAAGCTAAAGGTTTTTTTTATGATCTCGGTTAGGGTTTTTGGACCATAATTATGAAATACCTGTAGGCCTACTGTAATTATATTTAATGATGACACAATCACACAATGGGTTTGTATTAAATAAACAATGTTTTAATAAAATAATACACACATGGAAAAGTGCACACACTGTAATTGTCTCACACACTATATCTAACAGGTATTGCCTGTTGTTTTTGTAAATAAAAAAAGTTATTGTGCTTTATCAAAAAAAAATAATAGCAAAAACAAAGTGCAAAGGCAGTTTTAAACAAAGGTTAAGTTACCATATGCAGCTTGACCGTCTCTTATGAGGGTAGATTAGAATTCAGAAAAACAATCTGCCTAACTTTGTTAGGACTCAGTCTGTTTCGTCTTTCAGAAATAATCTGACCCGTTTTCGAAAACACTCTCTCTAAAGGCACTGATGTAGCAACTATGCAAAGTCTCCTTTTCATAACAGCAGTCGACCCTTCATATACTGCTTGCCTTGCTTTCCACCAAGCCAGTGGGTCTTCCGTTCTTGGAATCAAGGTCTCTGCAAGATACCCTCTCATTTCTGCCACTGCGGTGGATGTTGGGTTGCTGATGCTGACTGCATCAGCCACTCTTTCATCAAAATCCTCCCAGATTGAAGACTGCTGTTCAGATGACGGAGGGGCTTGAGGAGATGTGTGCTCAGCTTGAGTTTGCTCACCTGAACTGGACCAAACCCTCGCTGCAGCTGCACTTATGTTTTTGGCTGCTTCATCTGCTGCTGCAGCATCATGAAAGGCCTTTTGCTTAAACCTGGGGTCAAGCAGGGTAGCCTCAGAAAGCAGACGGAAATGCTCTATGTTGTGGAAGCGTTTTTGCATGTCCTCAGCCAGTGTGTTCATCATTGCAATAACTGGGCCATGTTTAGACACAGCACCCTGCAATCGCTGGACAATTTTTTGCAATCCCCTTGCCATCAAAATGACCTTAGATGCAGTCACGTATCTGTTTTAATAAAAATACAAAAGAACTAAATCAGATCAAATGTGTTATCATTATTTGAAAGAAATAAGTAACCAGGTGGGTTGAAATCAGTTATATGTTAAATTAAATTATACCTTTCAGCACTAATTTCAACAGTGACTTCTTCGAAGGGCTTCAAAATCTCACACACATCTTTGATTATGTTCCACTCATCAAGTGTCAGGGTTGGAAGGCTGGGGTTGACCAATGCAAGTGTAGCAATGATTGCTTCCTTCTGCAGACAAAATCTTTTCAGCATGTAATAAGTGGAATTCCACCTTGTTATAACATCCTGCTTCAGCCTCAGTTCTTCAAGACCCATTTGTTTTTGTGATGCCTTTAATCGTTCTGTAGCAACAGTGCTTCTGTGGAAATATTCAGCAACATTCTTCACTTTTGCCACTGTCTCCTGAATGGGTTTTAAGCTTTCCCTCACAATTAGATTTAAAGTGTGAGCAAAGCATGGCAAGTGCTTCCATTCAGCTTTCCGAACAGCTGCTTTTATGTTGCTGGCATTGTCAGTGACACATGCCCCAACTTTGTTTGTGATTCCCCACTCATCACAAATCTTTTTGAGTTCAGCTGCCAGGTTGTCAGCAGTATGTCTGTCTGTAAATGAGAAGCAGTCCAGAAGAAATGATGAAATTGTCAAATGTTCACCAATGAAATGACAAGTGACTGCCATAAAGCTGGTAGTTGTCCTTGATGTCCAGCAATCAGTGGTCAGACACACAGCTGAGGCTTTGCTGACTTTCACCATAACATCATCTCTAATTTTGCTGTAGAGCTGTGGTACCAGAGTGTTTGATATTGTCTTTCTATTTGGTAAAATGTATGACGGATCAAGTGCCTTCAGTAATCTTCTAAATCCAGTGTCATCGACAATTGAAAAAGGTTGTAAATCCAGTGCGATCATTTTAACCAATTCCTCGTCGACTTTGCTTTGTCTGACAGGGCCAATTGGTGTTCTTACAAAGCTTGTAATTTGACTTTGCCTTGTCCTTTGGGCACTGGTGCCAGTTCCAGATGTGGATGAAGTAGAAGCGGTATCAGAAGAGACAGCAGCTGTAGAAGCAGTACTACCTGAGGCTGATGTTGATTCTGTAGACTCCTCTTGTCTCACTTGCACAAGCAATGCAGTTGGATGCTTTGTTTGCATGTGTCTTCTAAAATTTGATGTCGATCCTCCTTGGCCTGACAAAACAGAGTTACAAAGCTTGCATTTTGCTTTCTGGGGTCCAACCTCCCAGAATCAAAGGCGAATCAAAAGGCTTACTTATTTAAGGTAAACAACTCAGAATTAGGAAGCAAGGGGCGAGCTCGCCCTTTTCTCCTCATTTCTGCTCTCAGTCTCAGCCTCATCTCCAGAACTGGCCAGTGCTGCTGCTACTGCTGGTGTGTCAGAACCACTGGTTGTTTCTGAAACTGGTTAATGTTGGCAACCTGACGCAAGCAGCCTGGTTGACAAACTAAGCTAAAGAGGGCTTCCCCTCATTCTGCCTCCTTTCTTTTTCCTTCCTGTCTTTCTTTTTTTGAAAGCCCGACTTGGGCTTTTTGCGCAGCATGATCAGGCACCAAGGCTTTAGACTCACTACGTTACTTGTTGTTTGCCGCCGGCTGCCGTCTATGGGTGGACTAAACCATTGGGGGGCGGGTGACAAACCATTGATGAATGACAAACCATTGATGTCATTATTTATTTCAAAATAAATAATTATAATAAATAATTATTTATTTTGAAATAAATAATGACATCAATTGGAGGGCCCAATTAATTCGAATTAGGCTAAAAAAAATTAAAAACATTTGTAAAAAATTTTTTTTTTAAAAATTATGGGATTTCAAAGGGCCCTCTCCCTAGACGGGGCCCTGGGTAGTCTGGTCCACTTTTCCCCCCACTACCCCGCCCATGGGTGTTCACCTTATACTGTCATGGTTCTCTTTGAGTTTGGCGGTTCCGCCGAGTTCCGAAGGAAGACGCAAACGCGGATATGACGTGATAGACGGGCAACATAACGGAAATAAAGACACGATCCGTGTCTTTGAATTAAAATATTAATTTCTCTGGATTTAGAAGTTAATTGGAACTGTCGGGATAATGTAAACACACAACTTTAAAAAATATATAACATAGATATAGTGATTTTTTATATTTTTAATGCTGAAACATTACATATTGTGCCTTTAAGACAAAAGAATAAGGATAAAACAATAATGAGGATTAAGTCTCATACTCTCAAAGGTGGAAAACGATCGTCAAGTGAGGACATTATAGCATGAATTGAGTTGTTCTCCTCTCCAGACATTAGACAAAAGACTGCAAATGGATGTTTGCAGGCCAACATTTTGATAACATCTTAAAATAAAATAAATAAATCATCTAAAATAAATCCTGACATGGTCTTAGAAAATGTTTAATAAAATTCATAGTTTTGGACATAACAGTCTCAGATTTGAAATAAACCATGACCACACTTGTGGCTTCACTCTAGTCATGGTTATAAATTGTTATACTAGGTCTTGAAGAGCTGGACAGGTGGAAAACCTGTAATTTCCTAGCGTTATTTCCTTCTATACACATTGGAGGTTGTGTTAAAGGGAATACTGCCAGATGACATGTACCTTTCCTTTAGTGTGGCCATCACAATCTTAGTATTTCCAAGTTTTGTGTGGGAACAGTTTATTATATCTGATGCTTTCACAAATGCAGTTTTCTCACTTATTTATTTTGTTACTGAAAGGAAAATGCACAACACATATTTACATAGTAATTTAACTGCCACACGGGATATTCACCAGAGACTGATAAAATATTATAAAATTACTTTGCCGTATTTCAGGGCCTTTAATTCCATGTGGCATCACTGGAAAGACTTGCAGAAACAAATCCAACCTTGAGGTTCACACAAGAGTTTAGATTATAGAGAGGCCTTTCACCAGAACTCATCTCTCCAGTACGAGTTATTACATAAACCCAAGGTTTTTCTGTCTCCAACTCATTCCAGACTGATAAAACATATAAAACCGTTCTCTCATAAGTGAATCCTCATGTGGTGCTTAAAGGTGTCTCTATATCTGAAACTCTCTCCACAGTGATCACAAATGAACGGCTTCTCTCCAGTGTGAATTCTCATGTGGCATTCAAGACTTCCCTTTTGGTTGAAATCTTTTCCACACTGTTGGCAGGTGTGAGGCTTCTCTCCAGTGTGGATTCTCATGTGCTTTTTAAGGCATCCTTTTTGGTTGAAACTCTTTCCACACTTTTGGCAGGTGAAATGCTTCTCTCCAGTGTGAATCCTTATGTGGTCTTGAAAGTGTCCTTTTCGATTGAAACTCTTTCCACACTGTTGGCAGGTGAAATGCTTCTCTCCAGTGTGAATTTGTTTGTGCCTGTTAAAGTTTCCTTTGTTATTGAAACTCTTTCCACACTGAGGGCAGGTGTAGAGTTGCTCTCTGGAGTGAACTCTCATGTGGACTTTAAGGTTTTCAAGTTGTTCAAAACTCTTTCCACACCGTCTGCAGGTATAAGCCATCTCTCCAGCGCAAGTTCTTAAGTGTCTATTAAAGTTTCCTTTAAGAGTGAAACTCTTTCCACACTGTTGGCAGGTAAAAGGCTTCTCTCCAATATGGGCTCTTATGTGGTCTTGAAAGTTTACTTTAAGAGTGAAACTCTTTCCACACCACCTGCAGGTGTAAGCCATCTCTCCAGTGTGAGTTCTTATGTGCCGGTTATAGTTTCCTTTATGAGTGAAACTCTTTCCACACTGAGGGCAGGTGAAATAAGTTTCTGTCTTTTGAGCTTTTTCTCGTGAGGAACTCTTTTCAGTCTGTGAGCAACTAAAAGATGTTTCTTCAGTTATGAAATCATGTTTCTCATGTTGATCTTTCTCTTTTATTTCATTCAGATCTTGACTCTCCTCTTTCAACGCCATCAGGTCTAAGGAAAAACAGACGAGTCAAATTTTACCTGCATGTTTTAACTTTTATGTTTTGATGATGTTTAATTTCATATGATTAAAAAATAAATGAAATTAATGGTTTATGCCTTCTTTTGATTAAATACACAACAACATTTCTGATAAAAATACACAACACAATTTCTGAAGGAAAAAATAGATTGAAATGTATCCTTCGGATGAGACGTTAATCCGAGGTCCTGACTCTCTGTGGTCATTAACCCCCTTGAGTCGACTCCCCTTTTTTCTTATCAATACCAAAGAGACTCAAATAACTTGAGTTAAATAACGTTTTTTATCATTTCTTCAGGCCAGCCAATGCGTTCTTTGGTAAACTATAACCTCTTCAGCACATTTTTTCAACAATGGGACTTCACGTGGGCATTGTCTAATTGTTACAGTACTCACTAAGGTAACTTTAGACTTTCTTTGATCTCCCTAGAGCTGATCTTTGCCATTTTGGCTATTCTTCGATCCTTTGGAATGGTTGTTTTCCATTTTCTTCCACATCTGTCTGGTTTCATTTGATATCCTCTCTAATCAACTTTTAATCAAAGTACGCTGTTCTTCTGAACAATGTCTGGAACAACCCATTTTACTAGAAATGCACAGGACAACATTTGCTGCCTTTGTCCTTAAATAAGGGCCACTTGTTTGACATCAGTTTCTTCACAAAATGAATAACCTCTAATTGATCACTAATTGAACTCCACACTGCTATTATTTTGAACACTGCCTTTTCAAATAATGATTCAATTACACAAAATCACCAACATGCATGTCATGACTGCTGGGTCTGTTGGTTTTCTATTACTCTACTACACCTACTAGTAAAATATTTGCCATGTAGAAATATAATTGCTACCAAAAACACTGACTGATCTGGTAAGTGATGTTGGACTGCTATTATTTTGAACACAACTGTACATGTCGTTAGAGTCACATAAAGCAATCAGAGCTGAAACAGATTTCCAGAAATGGGATTTCAAATAGGATTAATATGATTTCAAAATACATATGAATGTAGCTCCAAACAGATTTGTAATATATATATATATATATATATATATATATATACATACACACACATACATACATACATGTGGGTTTTTTTGCCGTTCAGACTTGCTAAATCTAATCAGAGTTCATTGGATCAGCACAAAAATCGAATTTGGACTGACAGTCTTAATGTAGCCTAAGAGTTAGAGTTCTTCAACTCCGTAATCCACAAACTGTAACCCCGAACCAGGTACTGGTTACCATAGCAGCAAAAACACATCAGCAAGATAAGACCTAAAGTTCTATGATCTAAAGGAATTGAGTTGCACTCCCACTTCACTTTGTGGGCAAAAAAAAAAGAAAAGTTACGTCCACATGAAAACTCAAATACACGCTATGAAGCCGTCAAGAGCATGCCAAACCAACAGGTGGCGATATAACCCTAAACATAAAGCCATGTTGGCCAATCAGAAGCCTGGAAGAAAGTGCCGGTTTCGATTCTGACGCAACAAGCCAAAATCTCCGGTTTCACTGTCCACACGACAACACTGCAACCGGAGTTTCTAAAAATGTTCACCCTGGAAGTTTTCGAAAAAGTTTGGTTTCAGTGTCCGGATACTGTTTGCGTGTAGACAAACGGCCAGACCGCAAAGAAAAAGCTGCGGCTTTGAAAATACCCGTGTTTGTGTGGACAGGGCCTTAATCATCAAAGACCTTCTGCATCAACCCAGCTCTCTCTCTCTCATCAAGACAAATTCAGCAAAGATCAACTGAAGCCTCAAAAACTAGTTTTAGGACACTCTTTCAACACTTGAGACATGCATGTATCTTATTATTATTTGATACATGAAGTATCATCAATTTCCTCTGTTCGCATAGATGTTAGAACAAAGAAACTGAGTTTGAGTGTTTAGTGCGTTTAATAAAACACTGTAGCAAGTGTAGCAAAATATCACACTGTAGTAGTTAATAAAAGCTTTGTTTCTATCACACTGTAGTGGACAGCACATTCCAGGGCCCAGTTTGTGGCCGGGCCCCTCTCTGCCCTTAACAGTGGAGAAAAGGTTTGCTACATTTTGATTGGATCTTGGTGGACTAACACAAACAAACTGTCCAACGCCACCAGATAAAGATGCTAGGACAACAGCCAGACACCTCTTAGAGGGCAAGAAGACTTCTTTTCACGGTTCATCAATTCATCGCCTCTTTCTCTGTGTTTGCGTGGTTGTGTTGGGGGCGTGGTTACTGATTGCTGATCTGATGGCCACCACCTGCTGCACTCATTATCCTATTTATATTTTTACGTCTATTTATATATGTCTCTCACATCCCTCGTTGTCAGATCGTTACAGGCTGTCCTGTGTGGTTCCTGGTGTCTGCTCCCCGTGTCTCCCGGGAGATTCACCTCTGTTCCGGTTCCTGGATTCCCGCTGCCCTGTGTTTTGCCCGCTGCTTCCTTGCATCACGGTTCTGACAGATATTCCACCTGTTGTCATCTCCTGTCTTAATGCCTGCCTGTTCTCCTGTTTCATTGGACTTCCTGTTCGCTCTGCATTTGTCTGCCTTGTTCTCTGTCATTCTCTATGGTCTTTGGACTTCATGTGAGCGCTGTGCAGTTTTAGACTAATAAATGAGTTTGAATCGCTATTGGATCTTCCAGTTTTCCTCTCAGTTACGTGACAACTTCTGGTACCAAGTGCAGGAAGGACAGGCTCTCATTGGTCCACAGGCAGTTTCTGCCTTCACCCAATCTAGAGACCTAATCCCTAGTGTCCTGGTCTGTGACTGCCATAAGAATTCCACAGGACCTCAGCAGTAGTGGGTGAAAGAAAGACCACAATGACCCATCGGAATCTATTCATAACTATGTTTGGAAACTCGAAGACTGATGTAAACTACACACATCCATTTCATACTTATTCAGAGAAATAAGTATTCTCAGTGACAGCTATTTGTAATGCAACATCTTACACAGATTCAGCTGTTAATGAACAAATGAATGAACAGTTCAATCTTTTCCCATCACGTTTGGTTTCTAGTTTAGAATAATGCCAAGGGTATTCTGATGGTAGTTTGGAAAGTGAGAAATGCATTGGTAAACTTTAAAGACACTTCAAAGACTTCTAACTGTGCACAGTACGCAAATGAGTTCACCAGGGGAAAGAAGAGTGGGCCACACTGTGTGCCCCCTTTGATGCCAACAGCCAATCGCAACACTGGAATGGAGAAGCGCCAAATTGCAATCTCCTCATTGGATTAATGGAATAAATGTACCCTTTCAACAGACACCCCTTGTTCTGAGTCTGAGACTTTGACAGATCAACCAAGTTCTGAGTCTCTGGTTAATCCAGAGAGACAACAAAAGTTCAGAGCATCTGAGTCTACAGCTTGTGAGGCAGCAACAGATACGACCACGTTCTGAGCCTGTGAGGAAAGAGACATTAACAATCACTACTTTCAGAGTTTTAGTCCAGCGAGACGACTACAGCACATCCCGAGTCTCCATGCCAGAGAGACAAAAGCGGATTGACCAAGTCCTGAGTGTCTGAAGACACAGAGACATTTGCAACAAGGTTAAGCTCAGGAGAGCAAACCTTCACTTCGAGGTTCCTTCGGCTGCGTGTTCCAGATTTTAGGACCCTTTGGTGCTCCAGGAGATCAGCATCCCACAGATCTTCGTGTTCAAGACTGTTGAAACGGATTCCTGCTCCTTTCCCATTGCATTGTCTCCCAGCACAACCAGTGGATGAAGTCACCGCCATCGGACTGCTTACTCAACCAAATGGAACGTAAATATCACTTAACCAAACCTCTTTCCAGAAACCTTGGCATTGTTGTATATTATCAGTATATGATTTTCTAATTTACATTAGAGGTAATTTAACTGATGCTAGTTAATAACAAATAATCTTTCGTTTATTTGTTTGATGCATAATAAGGTCCTTCACCTTATTTTCAGAGAAACAACAGTTTATCTTTCCATATGATAATGCAACTCTTCCATAGCCACACTCAACTTAATCACATGTATTTTATGCATCTTATGCACTTTATTCTTTATTGTATTCATTTAGTAGTTGTGTTAGTTATTCTTGTTTTATAACAATTGTGTCTTCCTTGAGCTGATAATACAGAAAAGGCTCTACAAGTTAGAAATCTCAACAATCTTTCAGATAAATCAGCTGACCAACTCTCCCCACTTTACATTCATTGTAAATGATTGGACAGCCTCCTGTGTGGAGTGTTCTCATAGAGCCAAGGTAAAAGACCTTGACTAGTGTCCCAAACTAAGAGTGGGGGAAGGTGGTCATCTGATGTACTCATAACCACACCTTAAGTGAAGGGTGATCCAAAAATCACAACGGCAGCGGTGACGTGAGTACCAATCACTACCTTTTTAGCGTCCTTGGATTGACGAAAGTAAAATCACTACATGTTTAACATTTAGGTGATGTAAAGATGATGAATTTACTAAAAACTATTATTTACAGGTTGCAGATTTTGATCTTGAAGGTGTTGTGGTTGATTTGGGCTGTTGGTTTAAAAGCAGCACCAATCGCATGAGCTTTCTGGCAGGTTCCTGCACCACTTACCCATGGCCAGTGTGTTCACCTATACTCATTCCACTCTACACTTCCTTCTCTCCCAAAACAAAGAAAGACAAATGTCTCCAAAGTTCTCTGTGCCAACCTTAATACAACCTGTCCCTTAGACCCAATCCCAAAGTCAAAGGTTTTCTGTCAACATTTCGTTATGTCAAACTACTTATCTACTTGATAACAACTAGTCTGGCTTCAAAAGCAGACATCCACAGAGACTGCTTTAATCTCTTCGGCTGGAACTCATTCCTCTGGAACTGGGCGGGCTTTAGACGATGATGGACAGATGATAAACAGTAATGTAATCATCCACATCACCAAAGAGCGCTTGGGTTGAATTTGTTTTAATCCTAAACGGAGAACTTGTTCGTATATGCATTCACCTTCACTATTTCTCTCAAAAATAATGATGGTGTTGGTAAGTACCCAGTGTATCCTTAAATTATTTTTTACAACACCAGCAAAGATCGTTTACACTCATCTTCTTCTTCTACTTCTTCCAGCGTGCGTGCAGAAAGGGTTGCCAAGTTTTCACAACAAAACCCGCACAATTGCTACTCAAAACTAGCCCAAAATAAGCCCAATAGCAAAAATGGTGTTTGGGGGTAAAATATGTGTGGGTTTTTTGGCAGGGTTGCCTGCTAAAATTCACATTCCTGGGTCTAAATATCACATAACTGGGGTCGCTTCAACCCACGGACATGGAAAACACTTGACAACACATTGCAGTCGAGTTCTGTTGACATTTGACAACTAACGTTATGCGTCGCTCCGTTGCTCTGATTGTTTGTAGGTCTATCCAATTGAGGTCTTTCCTGGCTCGATTGAAACACGCCCCATATATACAGTGAGGAAAATAAGTATTTGAACACCCTGCTATTTTGAAAGTTCTCCCACTTGGAAATCATGGAGGGGTCTGAAATTGTCATCGTAGGTGCATGTCCACTGTGAGAGACAATCTAAAAAAAGAAAATCCAGAAATCACAATATATGATTTTTTTTACAATTTATTTGTATGATACAGCTGCAAGTATTTGAACACCTGTCTATCAGCTAGAATTCTGGCCCTCAAAGACCTGTTAGTCTGCCTTTAAAATGTCCACCTCCACTCCATTTATTATCCTAAATTAGATGCACCTGTTTGAGGTCGTTAGCTGCATAAAGACACCTGTCCACCCCATACAATCAGTAAGAATCCAACTACTAACATGGCCAAGACCAAAGAGCTGTCCAAAGACACTAGAGACAAAATTGTACACCTCCACAAGGCTGGAAAGGGCTCCGGGGAAATTGCCAAGCAGCTTGGTGAAAAAAGGTCCACTGTTGGAGCAATCATTAGAAAATGGAAGAAGCTAAACATGACTGTCAATCTCCCTCGGACTGGGGCTCCATGCAAGATCTCACCTCGTGGGGTCTCAATGATCCTAAGAAAGGTGAGAAATCAGCCCAGAACTACATGGGAGGAGCTGGTCAATGACCTGAAAAGAGCTGGGACCACCATTTCCAAGGTTACTGTTGGTAATACACTAAGACGTCATGGTTTGAAATCATGCATGGCACGGAAGGTTCCCCTGCTTAAAACAGCACATGTCAAGGCCCGTCTTAAGTTTGCCAATGACCATTTGGATGATCCAGAGGAGTCATGGGAGAAAGTCATGTGGTCAGATGAGACCAAAATAGAACTTTTTGGTCATAATTCCACTAAACGTGTTTGGAGGAAGAAGAATGATGAGTACCATCCCAAGAACACCATCCCTACTGTGAAGCATGGGGGTGGTAGCATCATGCTTTGGGGGTGTTTTTCTGCACATGGGACAGGGCGACTGCACTGTATTAAGGAGAGGATGACCGGGGCCATGTATTGCGAGATTTTGGGGAACAACTTCCTTCCCTCAGTTAGAGCACTGAAGATGGGTCGAGGCTGAGTCTTCCAACATGACAATGACCCGAAGCACACAGCCAGGATAACCAAGGAGAGGCTCTGTAAGAAGCATATCAAGGTTCTGGCGTGGCCTAGCCAGTCTCCAGATCTAAACCCAATAGAGAATCTTTGGAGGGAGCTCAAACTTCTCAGCGACAGGCCAGAAACCTGACTGATCTAGAGAAGATCTGTGTGGAGGAGTGGGCCAAAATCCCTCCTGCAGTGTGTGCAAACCTGCTGAAAAACTACAGGAAACGTTTGACCTCTGTAATTGCAAACAAAGGCTACTGTACCAAATATTAACATTGATTTTCTCAGGTGTTCAAATACTTATATCCATGATTTCTAAGTGGGAGAACTTGCAAAATAGCAGGGTGTTCAAATACTTTTCTATATATATATATATATATTCTGACTAAATTGACTATGACAACGTCAGGCTAACATTTTAGTGAAACAGAGACAACAAATCTAAAGCTGATCAGTCACATTTCATGCCTTGCTTTATGCAAAACACAGATTTTGTTAGATACTGTTATCTAGTGTAATTAAGTGACATAAATTAATGGTTTTCAAATCAGAAGTAGATTTTGGGTTTAATGTCACACAAGTAATTATAAAAGGCTACTGTATTATTTTTTCCTAATTTAAAGTGTTGTAATAACAAATGGACACTGCACCTGCACCTGTACATTCATTTCTACTGCTTCGGTTACACTTTTACAATCACAGACTGGCTTATCCTCCTGGTGCGCTATTGTCGGGTTTAACACGATGACGGATGGAGAAGCGATGGGTCACTGCCCGTTGATCACGCCTCTTGTGGTCTGATTGGTTGAAGGACTATCCAATTGTGTACGGAGTCATTTGAATTATGCAGTAGAAAATACAAAGTTCAATTTCAAATTGAGCTTGGTCTGTTGATAGCCAGACAAGTTATCTAGTGTAATTAAGTGACATAAATTAAAGGTTTTCAATCAGAAGTAGATTTTGGGTTTAATGTCACACAAGTAATTATAAAAGGCTATTACTGAATTATTTTTCCTAATTTATTGTGTTGTAATAACAAATGAACATCAGATCTTCACAAGTTCATTTGAAGCAGCATTAGTGTTTGTCTGGTCATGTGATCTCATGTCTGCCCACATGAGGCGACCCGCTTCATGTTAAATAATAGCGCTTTAATGACACTTATATGACATTCTTCAAAAATATAATTCATTTCTGAAGAGCTGGAGATTTTAATAATAATCAAATGACTGAGTTCAGCTTTGAAAATGAAACCAACCTGTGTGTTCCTCAGTTTCTTCATGTTTCACTCTCAATGTTTCTTCAATCTTCACGTCTTCACTCTCCTCTTTCTCTGTTTGTTCCTTAGTTTCTTCATGTTTCACTCTCAATGTTTCTTCAATCTTCACATCTTCTCTCTCCTCTTTCTCTGTTTGTTCCTCAGTTTCTTCATGTTTCACTCTGAATGTTTCTTCAATCTTCACGTCTTCTCTCTCCTCTTTCTCTGTTTGTTCCTCAGTTTCTTCATGTTTCACTCTCAATGTTTCTTCAATCTTTACGTCTTCTCTCTCCTCTTTCTCTGTTTGTTCCTCAGTTTCTTCACGTTTCAAACTGCTGCAAGTATTTGAACACCTGTCTATCAGCTAGAATTCTGGCCCTCAAAGACCTGTTAGTCTGCCTTTAAAATGTCCACCTCCACTCCATTTATTATCCTAAATTAGATGCACCTGTTTGAGGTCGTTAGCTGCATAAAGACACCTGTCCACCCCATACAATCAGTAAGAATCCAACTACTAACATGGCCAAGACCAAAGAGCTGTCCAAAGACACTAGAGACAAAATTGTACACCTCCACAAGGCTGGAAAGGGCTCCGGGGAAATTGCCAAGCAGCTTGGTGAAAAAAGGTCCACTGTTGGAGCAATCATTAGAAAATGGAAGAAGCTAAACATGACTGTCAATCTCCCTCGGACTGGGGCTCCATGCAAGATCTCACCTCGTGGGGTCTCAATGATCCTAAGAAAGGTGAGAAATCAGCCCAGAACTACATGGGAGGAGCTGGTCAATGACCTGAAAAGAGCTGGGACCACCATTTCCAAGGTTACTGTTGGTAATACACTAAGACGTCATGGTTTGAAATCATGCATGGCACGGAAGGTTCCCCTGCTTAAAACAGCACATGTCAAGGCCCGTCTTAAGTTTGCCAATGACCATTTGGATGATCCAGAGGAGTCATGGGAGAAAGTCATGTGGTCAGATGAGACCAAAATAGAACTTTTTGGTCATAATTCCACTAAACGTGTTTGGAGGAAGAAGAATGATGAGTACCATCCCAAGAACACCATCCCTACTGTGAAGCATGGGGGTGGTAGCATCATGCTTTGGGGGTGTTTTTCTGCACATGGGACAGGGCGACTGCACTGTATTAAGGAGAGGATGACCGGGGCCATGTATTGCGAGATTTTGGGGAACAACTTCCTTCCCTCAGTTAGAGCACTGAAGATGGGTCGAGGCTGAGTCTTCCAACATGACAATGACCCGAAGCACACAGCCAGGATAACCAAGGAGAGGCTCTGTAAGAAGCATATCAAGGTTCTGGCGTGGCCTAGCCAGTCTCCAGATCTAAACCCAATAGAGAATCTTTGGAGGGAGCTCAAACTTCTCAGCGACAGGCCAGAAACCTGACTGATCTAGAGAAGATCTGTGTGGAGGAGTGGGCCAAAATCCCTCCTGCAGTGTGTGCAAACCTGCTGAAAAACTACAGGAAACGTTTGACCTCTGTAATTGCAAACAAAGGCTACTGTACCAAATATTAACATTGATTTTCTCAGGTGTTCAAATACTTATATCCATGATTTCTAAGTGGGAGAACTTGCAAAATAGCAGGGTGTTCAAATACTTTTCTATATATATATATATATATTCTGACTAAATTGACTATGACAACGTCAGGCTAACATTTTAGTGAAACAGAGACAACAAATCTAAAGCTGATCAGTCACATTTCATGCCTTGCTTTATGCAAAACACAGATTTTGTTAGATACTGTTATCTAGTGTAATTAAGTGACATAAATTAATGGTTTTCAAATCAGAAGTAGATTTTGGGTTTAATGTCACACAAGTAATTATAAAAGGCTACTGTATTATTTTTTCCTAATTTAAAGTGTTGTAATAACAAATGGACACTGCACCTGCACCTGTACATTCATTTCTACTGCTTCGGTTACACTTTTACAATCACAGACTGGCTTATCCTCCTGGTGCGCTATTGTCGGGTTTAACACGATGACGGATGGAGAAGCGATGGGTCACTGCCCGTTGATCACGCCTCTTGTGGTCTGATTGGTTGAAGGACTATCCAATTGTGTACGGAGTCATTTGAATTATGCAGTAGAAAATACAAAGTTCAATTTCAAATTGAGCTTGGTCTGTTGATAGCCAGACAAGTTATCTAGTGTAATTAAGTGACATAAATTAAAGGTTTTCAATCAGAAGTAGATTTTGGGTTTAATGTCACACAAGTAATTATAAAAGGCTATTACTGAATTATTTTTCCTAATTTATTGTGTTGTAATAACAAATGAACATCAGATCTTCACAAGTTCATTTGAAGCAGCATTAGTGTTTGTCTGGTCATGTGATCTCATGTCTGCCCACATGAGGCGACCCGCTTCATGTTAAATAATAGCGCTTTAATGACACTTATATGACATTCTTCAAAAATATAATTCATTTCTGAAGAGCTGGAGATTTTAATAATAATCAAATGACTGAGTTCAGCTTTGAAAATGAAACCAACCTGTGTGTTCCTCAGTTTCTTCATGTTTCACTCTCAATGTTTCTTCAATCTTCACGTCTTCACTCTCCTCTTTCTCTGTTTGTTCCTTAGTTTCTTCATGTTTCACTCTCAATGTTTCTTCAATCTTCACATCTTCTCTCTCCTCTTTCTCTGTTTGTTCCTCAGTTTCTTCATGTTTCACTCTGAATGTTTCTTCAATCTTCACGTCTTCTCTCTCCTCTTTCTCTGTTTGTTCCTCAGTTTCTTCATGTTTCACTCTCAATGTTTCTTCAATCTTTATGTCTTCTCTCTCCTCTTTCTCTGTTTGTTCCTCAGTTTCTTCACGTTTCAAACTGAATGTTTCCTCAATCTTCAGGTCTTCGTTCTCCTCTTTAATAAACGCCATCATTATAATAGTGTCACGTGGATCTCAGTCGCTTCACCAGGAGTTTTTCTGTGCTGTCCTGTTTAAGATGAGAATAATTAACAGAAAGAAAAACACTCAAAACTAAATCTCTGAGAGTCTCAATCAGCTCTAGTTCAGTAGTTCAGTCTCTGGTCAGAGAGTCAGAGAAAATTAAAGGGTTAATTCACCCACAAATGAATATTTGCTCCTGCTCCACGTCCATCACACTCAACACTGGTGTACCACAGGGCTGTGTGCTAAGTCCGTTTCTCTACTCCCTCTTCACCTCCGACTGCAAGCCTGTGTATGGAACTAATTCCATCGTCAAATTTGCGGACGACACTACGGTGATTGGTCTCATCAGCAACAACGATGAGACTGCCTACAGGGAGGAGATCCAGCACCTGGCCACATGGTGCACTGATAATAACCTGCTCCTCAACACCACCAAAACGAAGGAGCTCATCGTGGACTTCAGGAAGGAGTCAAGAGGCACACACGACACCATCCACATCAATGGAATGGCTGTTGAGCGTGTCTCCAGTTTCAAGTTCCTGGGGATCCACATCTCGGCGGACATGTCGTGGACGACCAACACCTCCAGCCTGGTCAAGAAGGCTCACCAGCGCCTCTTCTTCCTGAGGACACTGAGGAAGAATCAGCTCTCCTCGGCTATCCTGGTGAACTTCTACCGCTGCGCAATAGAAAGCATCCTGACCAACTGTGTGGCAGTATGGTATGGGAGCTGCTCTGTTGCGGAGCGCAAGGCACTGCAGCGGGTGGTGAAAACTGCCCAGCGCATCACAGGGACTCCACTACCTGCCATCGAGCACATCCAGAGGAAACGCTGTCTGCATCGAGCTCGCAGCATCCTCAAGGACTCCTCTCACCCAGCCCACAGACTGTTTTCTCTCCTGCCCTCCGGCAGGCGTTTCAGGATCCTCCGGACCAGGACCAGCAGACTAAAGAACAGTTTTTTCCCCAGAGCTGTCTCTTTACTGAACTCAAACCACCGTTGATCCACTTCCCTCATAAACTGCAAACTCTCCTACCTCACACCTACATTCACTTTGTTACTTGCACTACCGACTGTTTATTACAATAACAACTGTTTACTTATGCATTTACCACCACCATATCTTAACTGGATTATGCTCATTTGCACTGCCGACTGTATTTACAGTAACCATGTTTACATTTGCATTTTGCACCGTACTTCTAACTGCAATATGCAATCACTTTCCACTGCACTTTTACACTTTCTTTCGGATAGCTCTGTCCATAATTTATTGCACTACCTTAATCCACTGCTATATTCCTCATATTAGCCTAACATATTATTGTATACCTCTATCTGTAAAATTCTGTTCAAAGTAATAGCCATCTGTATATTATATTCATAGTACATATTCACCTGTACATTCTGTTTATAGTAATAGCCATCTGTATATTTATATTTATTCACTGTATATATTCATCTGTAAATTCAGTTCTGTTTATAGTAATAACCATCTCTCTACTTATACATATTTATATATATTCAGTACATTTTTATGCCCAGCACTTACGCAACCACTGTATATATCCTGCACTTGCTGCTATTGCACTTCTGGTAAGACCTAAACTGCATTTCGTTGCCTTGTACTTGTACTTGTGTAATGACAATAAAGTTGAATCTAATCTAATATTACCCCATGATTTACTCTCCCTCAAGCCATCCTAGGTGTGTATGACATTATTCTTTCAGACGAACACAATCATAGTTATATTAAAAAAGTCCTGGCTCTTCCCAGCTTTATAATGGTAGTGACTGTTTAGTCATTTTTGAAGTCCCTAAAAGTGCATCTATACATCATATAACTGCTCCACATGGCTCTGGGGGGTTAATTAAAGGGTTAGTTCACCCAAAAATGAAAATTCTGTCAGTAATTACTCACCCTCATGTTGTTCCAACCATGTAAGACCTTCGTTCATCTTCGGAGCATAATTTAGTATATTTTTGATTAAATCTGAGAGCTGTCTCACTCCTCCATAGGCTTTCAGAGGGACTGAAACTTGATGGCCCAGAATAGTAAGTAAAAACGTCATTTAAGGAGTCCAAATGACTACAGTGGCTCTGTATTAAGTCTATCATGCGAAGACAATACTTTTTGAGCGGAAAAACAACAAAAATAACGACTTTATCCCACTATTTATCCCACTATATACTCTCTGACGAGAGTTCGTGGGAGTGCCACGACGCATGCGCGAGTTAATACAGAGCCACTGTAGTCATTTGGACTCCTTAAATGACGTTTTTACTTACTATTCTGGGCCATCAAGTTTCATTCCCTCTGAAAGCCTATGGAGGAGTGAGACAGCTCTCAGATTTCATCAAAAATATACTAAATTATGTTCCGAAGATGAACGAAGGTCTTACATGGTTGGAACAACATGAGGGTGAGTAATTACTGACTTTATTTTCATTTTTGGGTGAACTAACCCTTTAAAGCCTTCTGAAGCGAATCAATACGTTTGTGTAAGACAAATATCCACATTTAAAACTTTATAAAGTAAATGATCTTCTGGTGAATCACCTTCCGTATTCAATTTACGGAATTTTTTTTTGAAAGAAGAATATCATACACACCTAGGATGGCTTGAGGGCGAGTAAATCATGGGCTAATATTCATTTGTGGGTGAACTATCCCTGTACACTGCAAACAATGCTCTTCTACCTTAGTATTGTTTCTTGTTTCCAGTCTAAAAAATCTTAAATCCAGATGCTTTTACTAGATAAGCAGAATGACATAAGATTTTTTTTTTGTTTTCTTGAAAAAAAAAATCAAAATAAAGTGAGTTTTTGCTTAAAGTAAGCAAAATCATCTGACTGGGGTGAGAAAAATAATCTTATTTCTCTTTGGGATAGAGACAAGAAACAAGATTTCAATCAGAAACAAGATTATTGTTCTCACCCCATTGGCAGATCATTTTGCTTGCTTTAAGCAAAAACTCACTTTATTTTCAAGAAAAAATATCTTATGTCATTTTACTTATCTAGTAAATGCATCTTGTTTTAATAAGTTTTAGATATTTAGACTAGAAACAAGACAAAATAATTAAGTAAGAAGAGCATTTTTTGCAGTGTAATGTATTAAAGATACAGATCCTACATAGAAACATCATGGCATTGTACACTTTCATGAAAACATGAGCAGTTTGTTAAAGTCTTCATAACACATGTTAGTGTTTATGTTCTCGTTCATTTGTACTGTTTGAGCAGCACGAGTCGCGATTCGAATCAATGAATCATTTAGCAAAGTATTTGATTCAATTGACTCAGAGATTCAAAAAGCTCAGTTTCTCCATCTCTACTCGCCAGAGACTGAACTCGTGTTTATGATGAACTGATTCACGATAGAGAGAGAGAAATGAGACGCAACTTTTCTGTTACTGGTGTGAATGAGACTTACTCACACAAAATGTCCTTCTTTAAAAAAGCATTTCAATGTTATATTCAATAGTGAATAAACTATTTTCACGTTGCTTGTAAAAACTGAACGGGTTATATCGATTTAAACATAATAAATGCTTAAAACAAACCTTTCTTCAGCCGAATCACAACAGATGCATGAGCGCGGCGCCGCCTTATGACGTCATGCCTCCGCACCAAAATAAAAGTCCCGTTAACACTCAGCTGTCTACAATCACAGAAGTGCAGAGAAATGTCTGTACTATTTATTTATTTTTATCAGATAATCCCTATATTAAACTTAAAACAGTGACAAATGTGATAAAAAAACATGTTAAAAATAGTTAATATTATAAAATCTGCCAGTTCAATAAATGACCTGTTTATAAATTACACACAAATAAATAATTATTTATTAATTTTGTATTTTTTTAACGTGTTTCCCTGAAAGTATATTTTAAGATTAATTTATTAATTTAAAGTGGCAAACACAAGAATAATTATTGCTGACCTCTGGTTGTTGCCCATTTTATAAGACGACATTAACATATGTAGTCCTAATAATTGACAATACACACACATTTAGTCACAAAAAAGACAAATCTGTCATTTCCTCATCCTCACATTATTCCAATCTAAACCTGTATGACTGTCTTTCCTCTGTTGAACACAAAGGGAGGTGTTAATGTTAACCTTAATGTTAATGTTAGACTTTCTTTGGTTCAAAGGTGAATAACAGAGCCGGCCCAAGGCATAAGCGAACTAAGCGGCTGCTTAGGGCCCCTTGTCCACCAGGGGGCCCTCAAGAGCACAGGAAATGACTTTTTGCGGTATGTTATATGATTATTGAAATCGCTAAATGGCCTTAAACAATTACTAAATAAACTGCAAAATGCAAAATTTTGACAGCACTGCACGAGCTTGCAAGCTTTTTATGAATGGATGGATTTAGTAAACATGGGACTGTAGTAGACACTGTAGTAAACACGGACATTCAAATGATTGCGTAACACGCGAAAACAACATGAGAGGGAGTAAATGCAGAATTAAAATTCTTGGATGACCTAAACATTTACTGGTCATTTTGACACACGCTTTCTTGTGATGAGAACTGTGACTGATTGCATTGATCATCTGAAGTGCACGCACTGCCGCAACTGCACTCTACAAAGTGAGAGCGCAAACATTATTTAAAGCGGAAACACCATTTAAAGCGGCACTCCTTAGTGAAAGCGCAAACATAATTTAAATCACCAGATCACATTTAGTTTTACTAGCATGATTATTCAAAGCATTTTAGATGGTTTATTCTATATGTATAGTGCATTAATAGCGGGAGAGGCGGGACATAGCGAGCACCGGGAGAGATGCTGCCTGCATTGAAAGTGCAAGTAATGCATGAGGGAAAAAATGAAAAGTTTACAGAGTTTCAGTGACATTATTACATTAAACAACTATATATAATGTTGAATATAATGTATAATAATGCAATGGGAAAATATTTATTGGGTCCTGATAATTATACACTAATAATAATATTATTATTTTAATAATAATAAAAAAGTACAAAATAAAATAAAAAAATAAAAACATCTTGATTCTGGCTACATATTGGGATACATATCGTATCATGAGTTCAGTATCAAGATACATATTGAATCGTGACATGAGTGTATCGTTACCCCTAATGCGAATATCTTGTCTGACATGCTGCATGTTTTGGACGGAGTACTACAGCATAGCTTCCAGTTTCTCAGTAAATGTTTTTCTGCAAGTGCTATATCATCTCCTTGGAATTATAAGTTGTGTAGCCTACATTTTAGGAAGTTTTTATTTAGAAAATAAAAAGGTTATTTCTACACAGTCGAATTTCACCAAAATAAAAGCTCTGTTTAATGTTTGAAATAAATCAACATTTCTTGTTTTTAAAAGAAGTCTCTTCTGCTAATCAAGGCTGCATTTATTTGATAAAAAAAACAGTAATATTGTGAAATATTATTATAATGTAAAACAGCTGTTCTCTATGTGAATATATAGTAAAGTGTCATTTATTAAAGCTGAATTTATCATCTTTACTCCAGTCTTCAGTGTCATGATCCTTCACAAATCATTCTCATATGAGGATTTGATGCTCAAGAGACATTTATGATTATCAGTTTTTATATTACAATATTTTTAGGATTCTTTGAACGCTTTTTATTTAAGAGAAATGCTGTCCTTTTGAACCTTCTATTCATCAAAGAACCCTGGGGAAAAGTGAGCATTTTCAGCATAAGAGACTAGGCAAAAAAACAAAGTACATATCCCAGGCTGAACTGTAGGACTGTAAGACTTACTGTAAGGCTTTGAATATTAACATCTGACCACTCGTGTGGGTTTGCTACTGTTACAATTAAAAACTGTGTAAGTGTAAAAACCATGACAGGCAGACATGATGAAAGCAACACAGCTACAACTACTAACATTGATACTGGGTGTGCGAATGATCAAGAATTGACAATAGTCAATCGTATTGGTGGCACCGAGGGGCCCCCAAATAAAATTCTGCTTAGGGCCCCATAAGGGCTTGGGCCGGCCCTGCATAAAGACATGGATGAGCGAGGTTGGTGTGGAGGAACTTGACTGGCCTGACCTCAACCCGATAGAACACCTGTTGGGATGAATTAGAGCAGAGACAGCGAGCCAGGCCTTCCAACATCCAACATCAGTGCCTGATCTCACAAATGCGCTTCTAGAAAAAAATTCCCATAAACACATTCCTAAACCTTGTGGAAAGCCTTCCCAGGAGAGTTGAAGCTGTTATAGCTGCAAAGGGCTGGCTAACTTCATACTTCAGAAATATTATCATTGCTTTATAATATTAATATTGAACCACTGTTCTCACATGGACATTTAAATATGTTTTTAGTACATTAATGGATCTAGAGAGTGTAAATTGCTTTGCTCCCTATGGAGGCCTCACCGAGCCTTTGGATTTCAACAAAAATATCTTCATTTTTGTTCTGAAGATGAACGGAGGTCTTATGTGGCGTTCACACCGTACGCGAATAAATCACGCTATTCGCGCGAATTTGGATGCTTGAACATTTTTAGTTTACTCAAATCAAATCAAATCACTTTATTGTCACACAACCATATACACAAGTGCAACAGCAGGTGAAATTCTTAGGTGCAGTTCCAAGCAACATAGCAGTCATGACATGACATGAGACGTACAACATTTAAAGCAACATCCAAGTGCTCAGGGGGGCACCACAAGAAAATGCTCTCTCCAAGTATTTGATTGACAGCCTGACAGATTCTCAGTATTTGCTATTAGTTATTAGTTAACCCACCTTCACTAGATCAGTCCTAAATTGTGTAAAAACTGAATGATTGGTCGATTACAGCGATGAAGAACCTTTTTTCTTACATTCACCTTACTCTGTGGCCATGTAACTTTTGTGGTTAATAAATATAACACCAATTTGTACATCAATTTCAGATTACATTTTCATATGATTCAGATTAGTTGTTTAAGGCTTTACAGTTCTTCTACATATGTCCATCCATACAGACCTGTGTAATATTTGACTAATATTTGATATATGAATCATATGTGATTTCTTATTTTTCTCCCATTTTCTTTTATGTGTACCCATGTCTGTAAAATCTGTCCAGTTCACGGCATCCATTGCGGTAAGTAATCTTTCTAACAGACTGTCTGTCACATTCTCAGTAGGGGAGACCGGGGAGTGTTGTACTTATTCCATTTACCTATTCAGATTCACCTCCTTAATACGCCCATACAAATAAGCAGTATCGTGTGCATGGTTTGTTTCTTTTTTGTTTTTAAGAATTGTATTCACTATCACTAGCTGTTTATTTCTTTTCATTTATTCATAGGGTTGAGGCTGATGTGGCTGTCAATGTAAGTAACACACACAACATGTTAATTAGACACATTAGTCGTATCTTTATATTGATTTATGCACAAGTCTGTACATGTCCTGTAGGGTCCACATACACATTGCTGTCTTAGTCTTTAATGTATATAACATTGCGATATTTAAATTACACGTTTTGCCATTAGTAGAAATTAGAGTGAAGGTTCATTTAACTTATCTATCTATTTTTTGAGCATGTGCAGAGTGTAATGTGTTGAGTAAAAACAAGGTTTTGTAGCTTAAATGAACAGCTTGATTTGTGTGAAATGTGTCTTTTTTCCGCCCACAGTAGATTGGACATCCTTATTTCCATCTATGTAAGAACTATTTTTAAATGTAATGGGGTAGCATCATCACCCAAAAATGCAGTTGATTTCAAATGTTTTTTTGTCATATACTGAAAATATGTTAATTACTGCATTTTGTATTTATTTGTTATTACATTGTCGCTCCTCTGCACAGTAAGTAATCGTGTTAGAATTTATTGTAGTAGAATTGTTTTATTATTAGTAGTATTATTAGTATTGTAATATTAGCACAATTAACTGTTTAATGAAGTTTGAATTAAGTGCAATTTTGTATTTCCTGTTTTCTGTAAAGAATGAAATTAACTTGTTTTTTTTCTCTCTTTGTGTGTGTGTGTGTGTGTGTGTGTGTGTGACCTTTACTGTCCTTTACCGTCCTGTCCTATCTATGCCTTTATATCCATTTTTCACTCAAACTTTTCTTGCTTGAATCTCCACCTCTCGACCATTCTATTTTTTGTCTTCCAAACCCCAGAAAATGCTGGCTGCTATCCAAAACCGCTGCTGCACTGCTTGCTGCAGTGCTTGCTTGCACACCAAACGCAATCTTACCCAAAACGCATAAACCCAAAACGCACATGCAAGCTTGCTAACGCATCTTTAAAATTAAAGAGCCAGACCCATACCCTTGATTCTTTTGAATCCCAAAAACTCTTTGAAAACCAAAAACTCTTTGAAAACCAAAAACGCTTTGAAAAACTTGACAGTGAAAAACTTGAACATCGAACCCAGGTGAGAGCTGTGAACTACAGATTTAGAAAGTGAAAGAGAAATTTCCATATTTCACTACAGGGAGTGCAGAATTATTAGGCAAGTTGTATTTTTGAGGATTAATTTTACAACATTAATAATTAAACAACAACCATGTTGTCAATGAACACAAAAAACTCATTAATATCAAAGCTGAATATTTTTGGAAGTAGTTTTTAGTTTTAGCTATTTTAGGGGGATATCTGTGTGTGCAGGTGACTATTACTGTGCATAATTATTAGGCAACTTAACAAAAAACAAATTTATACCCATTTCAATTATTTATTTTTACCAGTGAAACCAATATAACATCTCAACATTCACAAATATACATTTCTGACATTCAAAAACCAAACAAAAACAAATCAGTGACCAATATAGCCACCTTTCTTTGCAAGGACACTCAAAAGCCTGCCATCCATGGATTCTGTCAGTGTTTTGATCTGTTCACCATCAACATTGCGTGCAGCAGCAACCACAGCCTCCCAGACACTGTTCAGAGAGGTGTACTGTTTTCCCTCCTTGTAAATCGCACATTTGATGATGGACCACAGGTTCTCAATGGGGTTCAGATCAGGTGAACAAGGAGGCCATATCATTAGATTTTCTTCTTTTATACCCTTTCTTGCCAGCCACGCTGTGGAGTACTTGGACGCGTGTGATGGAGCATTGTCCTGCATGAAAATCATGTTTTTCTTGAAGGATGCAGACTTCTTCCTGTACCACTGCTTGAAGAAGGTGTCTTCCAGAAACTGGCAGTAGGACTGGGAGTTGAGCTTGACTCCATCCTCAACCCGAAAAGGCCCCACAAGCTCATCTTTGATGATACCAGCCCAAACCAGTACTCCACCTCCACCTTGCTGGCGTCTGAGTCGGACTGGAGCTCTCTGCCCTTTACCAATCCAGCCACGGGCCCATCCATCTGGCCCATCAAGACTCACTCTCATTTCATCAGTCCATAAAACCTTAGAAAAATCAGTCTTGAGATATTTCTTGGCCCAGTCTTGATGTTTCAGCTTGTGTGTCTTGTTCAGTGGTTGTCGACTTTCTGCCTTTCTTACCTTGGCCATGTCTCTGAGTATTGCACACCTTGTGCTTTTGGGCACTCCAGTGATGTTGCAGCTCTGAAATATGGCCAAACTGGTGGCAAGTGGCATCTTGGCAGCTGCACGCTTGACTTTTCTCAGTTCACGGGCAGTTATTTTGCGCCTTGGTTTTTCCACACGCTTCTTGCGACCCTGTTGACTATTTTGAATGAAACGCTTGATTGTTCGATGATCACGCTTCAGAAGCTTGGCTATTTTAAGACTGCTGCATCCCTCTGCAATATATCTCACTATTTTTGACTTTTCTGAGCCTGTCAAGTCCTTCTTTTGACCCATTTTGCCAAAGGAAAGGAAGTTGCCTAATAATTATGCACACCTGATATAGGGTGTTGATGTCATTAGACCACACCCCTTCTCATTACAGAGATGCACATCACCTAATATGCTTAATTGGTAGTAGGCTTTCCAGCCTATACAGCTTGGAGTAAGACAACATGCATAACGAGGATGATGTGGTCAAAATACTCATTTGCCTAATAATTCTGCACTCCCTGTACGTTGGAATTGTAGTGTTTAGGATATGCAGTATGAGGTTTACAACAGTGATGTTTTACGTTATGACGCACGGGGGTACGCCTGCTGTATTACGGTGTGTAAACAACAGTGCACTAGCATTAAGCCCACGAGGGATGACGGCTGTCTGTGTAATAACTGTCTGATATCACAGTAAAGTATACTGAATGCACACGTCTGTTTTCTTGTCAAATACTCAAACGAGAACATCACAATACTATATTGAGTAAATGTCACCTAAAAGAAATATGCATGAGATATGTAACCCAAGTCTTAGATAGTTGGATGGATACATTTTTCTAAATTAACTTTATTATGAGTAAAGATATATATAATATAGTATTTGTTCCATGATTGTAATGATGTTATTTACAAATATGAAAAAAAAAAACAATAGGTCCAGAAGAACTTTTCTAGATAAGTACAAAATAAAAGGTACTTACTTTTTCCACCTGCCCCAGGAGACTTACAGGGAGTGCAGAATTATTAGGCAAATTAGTATTTTGACCACATCATCCTCGTTATGCATGTTGTCTTACTCCAAGCTGTATAGGCTGGAAAGCCTACTACCAATTAAGCATATTAGGTGATGTGCATCTCTGTAATGAGAAGGGGTGTGGTCTAATGACATCAACACCCTATATCAGGTGTGCATAATTATTAGGCAACTTCCTTTCCTTTGGCAAAATGGGTCAAAAGAAGGACTTGACAGGCTCAGAAAAGTCAAAAATAGTGAGATATATTGCAGAGGGATGCAGCAGTCTTAAAATAGCCAAGCTTCTGAAGCGTGATCATCGAACAATCAAGCGTTTCATTCAAAATAGTCAACAGGGTCGCAAGAAGCGTGTGGAAAAACCAAGGCGCAAAATAACTGCCCGTGAACTGAGAAAAGTCAAGCGTGCAGCTGCCAAGATGCCACTTGCCACCAGTTTGGCCATATTTCAGAGCTGCAACATCACTGGAGTGCCCAAAAGCACAAGGTGTGCAATACTCAGAGACATGGCCAAGGTAAGAAAGGCAGAAAGTCGACCACCACTGAACAAGACACACAAGCTGAAACGTCAAGACTGGGCCAAGAAATATCTCAAGACTGATTTTTCTAAGGTTTTATGGATTGATGAAATGAGAGTGAGTCTTGATGGGCCAGATGGATGGGCCCGTGGCTGGATTGGTAAAGGGCAGAGAGCTCCAGTCCGACTCAGACGCCAGCAAGGTGGAGGTGGAGTACTGGTTTGGGCTGGTATCATCAAAGATGAGCTTGTGGGGCCTTTTCGGGTTGAGGATGGAGTCAAGCTCAACTCCCAGTCCTACTGCCAGTTTCTGGAAGACACCTTCTTCAAGCAGTGGTACAGGAAGAAGTCTGCATCCTTCAAGAAAAACATGATTTTCATGCAGGACAATGCTCCATCACATGCGTCCAAGTACTCCACAGCGTGGCTGGCAAGAAAGGGTATAAAAGAAGAAAATCTAATGATATGGCCTCCTTGTTCACCTGATCTGAACCCCATTGAGAACCTGTGGTCCATCATCAAATGTGCGATTTACAAGGAGGGAAAACAGTACACCTCTCTGAACAGTGTCTGGGAGGCTGTGGTTGCTGCTGCACGCAATGTTGATGGTGAACAGATCAAAACACTGACAGAATCCATGGATGGCAGGCTTTTGTGTGTCCTTGCAAAGAAAGGTGGCTATATTGGTCACTGATTTGTTTTTGTTTGGTTTTTGAATGTCAGAAATGTATATTTGTGAATGTTGAGATGTTATATTGGTTTCACTGGTAAAAATAAATAATTGAAATGGGTATAAATTTGTTTTTTGTTAAGTTGCCTAATAATTATGCACAGTAATAGTCACCTGCACACACAGATATCCCCCTAAAACAGCTAAAACTAAAAACCACTTCCAAAAATATTCAGCTTTGATATTAATGAGTTTTTTGTGTTCATTGAGAACATGGTTGTTGTTTAATTATTAATGTTGTAAAATGAATCCTCAAAAATACAACTTGCCTAATAATTCTGCACTCCCTGTATAGGGATCGCCACTCATAAATATACGGGAAAAAAACTTTAATCATCGACCTCTCCGCTCCCCACAATAGTTCGGCTGACAGCATCAATAGCCTTATTCCTTTAGCCCCTTTTTCCCTGTTTTATATCACCATTGATGATGCTATCAACTTCATTAAAAGAGCAGGACGTGGAGCCTGGCTTGCAAAGGCAGATATTTCCGATGCTTTCAAAGTAATGCCATTGCATCCTTCACAGTGGCATTTATTTGGCGTTCAGTGGAGGGAAAATTTGTATTTCTCGGTTAGACTCGCTTTTGGATGTCGTAGTAGTCCTAAAATATTCGATACTTCGTCAGAGGCTTTGTGCTGGATTTTTCTTAATAACGAGAAGTTATCATTCGTTTTCTCCTGGTGGATTTTCCGTCCGAGAAATCAGATTTTGCTATCTCCGTTCTTAAACGCACCTTTTTTGATTTAGGCGTTCCTCTCTCGGAGGAAAAGACAGTGGGTCCCGTTAAAGTTATCGAATTTTTGGGAATTATTCTCGATTCTAACCGTATGCAAGCCCCTTGAGAAATTATCCCGCATACGACAAATCATGAAAGTCGCTCAACTTTCAAAGTCCTTTTCAAAAAGGGATTTGCTCTCTCTTTTGGGCCACCTTAATTTCGCAAGAGAGTAATACCTCAAGGCAGGTCATTTATTTCCAGGCTTCTTGACCTTTCTAAATCTGCACAAGCTCTAACTGATGTTGTTACCCTGGACGCAGGATGTAGATCTGAGCAAAAATTTTGGTCTCTGCTTCTAGATAAGTGGAATGGCATTTTTTCTCAATGATTTCATGGAATCGTCTTTAGCTCTCAATCTGTATACGGATGCTGCGCCTTCCGTAGGATTTGGGGGGGTTTTCAAAAACGAATGGTTTGCGTGTGCCTGGCCAGAAGAACTGCGCTCTTTACTTGCAGGTGATTTTTCGACTGCCCTATTAGAGCTGTATCCTATCGTGGTTGCATGCATTCTCTGGAGTAAACATTGGGCTAGGAAGCAAATTCTGTTTTTTTGTGACAACGAAGCTACCGTCAATATCATTAATAAGAGGCGCTCATCGGTTCCATTCATTAATAGGTTCATAAGACGTATTACATGGCTGTCAATTTTGGGGAATTATAATTTTCGCGCAGAGCATATTCCTGGTTTAAATAATCAAGTGGCCGATTCTCTGTCTCGATTTAATTTTCAGAAATGTCATCTCCTGTGTCCAGCTGCAGCCCAATCGAGCCTGGAATGCCCTCCTTTCAGCCAAACCATTCTAGATTGAATAACCCTCTCCAATCTTATGGGCACTCTGCTGCGCAGTACATGTGAGGGGGTCTGGCTAGCTCTACATTAAAATCATATGACTCAGCATGGTCTTATTTCATCACTTTTTGTGCTTCTCTATCTGTAGCCAATTCTGCGGACTGCCTCCGGAACGTTATACAGCTCATTCTCTACGCATCGGTGCAGCAACTACAGCGGCGGCATCTGCTCCGGTTTTAACCCTTAAAGCCATGGGGCGGTGGTCATCTGCTGCTTATGAACGGTACCTCCGTCCTGACGTTCAGGCCATTCTTGATGCTCAGAAGGCCATGAGCTCAGCTTCCTGATTGGTTCGCTAAATAAATCATAATCGTGCCTCATATGATTAACTTTATTTGTGTTTCTTCTGCTCTAGTGACAGTTGCCCTGGATGCGCTTACCGGATGCTTTTTCATCTTTCGTTTTTTTATCACAGAAGGGCATTGCGGTTTTGTTTGGGGGGGAATAGTTCAGTTCTTCTAGTCCTAAACCATATGAGCGTCCACCAATGCTGCTGCTGCTGCTGTCCCCTGACTCACTGCTAATTCATGGTCTCATGAATGGTCAGGAGACTCATTCGAACAGAACCATATTGCACCAATAGTAATTCATTCATAAATTCATAAGCATTTTTCTACACCATCCTCTTGTGTCATTCTCAAGAGGATTGCCAGGTATGGTTTGTTTGGGGGGAATAGTTAAGCTCTCCCAGTCCTAAACTGGTAAGCGTTCCCTGATGCTGCTGCTGTCCTCTGACTCTCTGCTATTTCATGGTGCTCATGAAAGGTCAGAGGACTCCCCGAACAGAGCCATACCGCCAAAAACAAATTTAATTCAGATTCATCAACTGATTGCATGTATTCAATAAAAAATTCTAAATAATTTTTATTGTCTCGTGTGTTCTTGACTTAATGGACCTGACAGAACTGTTCATTGGATTCCTCAGTTATTGCTGCCAATGTGAACCTTCTTTCCACCACATCATTAGCTATGTTTCTACTGTTACTTCCGGGGCTTGACCGAGCCTCGTCTGGGTTACATATTTTATCTGTTGATACACCTTGTCTGAGTGCCTGATATGCATATTTAGCTGTGCATATGTCATAAAATATAGCCTTCTCCATCATAACTCCTGTTTTTAATTAAAGAGCTCCCTCTGTTCCTCTGGCTGAAATGATAACACTATATTGGGATTGGTGAGAATGCTCAAAGCTTCTTATTTGGAAAGTAGATATTTTTCAGTGAAGATTGTTTTCTGTTTCAGCACCTTTTACCTGTGGGGTCCCGCAAGGCTCCATTCTAGGTCCAGTCCTGTTGTCACCGTACATGCTCCCTTTGGGAATGATCTTTAAGAATTAAGGTATTTCTTACCATCTGTATGCTCACGACACTCCAACGAAACTTTTAAAGTGTCTAGAGGAAGTAAAGTTGTGGTTGGCTGATAATATTGTTCAATTGAATGAAAATAAAACTGAAATTATTATTTTTGGTCGCTCAGCTTGTAGCAAGATGGTAAACGATAGTTTAGGCCCATGGAAGGTCTACCTGCATGATCAAGTAAAGAACTTGGGAGTCATTTTTGACTCATCCCTCATATTTGATCGACAGATAAAGACAGTGGTCCAAAATTAAAGACGCTGGTACAAAATGCTGCTGCAAGCTTTTTAATGAATGCTAGGAAATCATATCATGTTACTCCCTTGTTGTCTCTTTTGGGATGGCTACCAGTACAACTTGGGATACAGTATAAGATGGAATATTTACAGAATGAATCCATTATAATGTTGAAATTCAGACAAGTAATGAGTTTACATTCACCTACTACAGTCAGTAGGTGTTCTCCTCCTATTCAAATTTGACATTGATGGGGTGCATACAACATATTTGCCAACCGGCAACTATAGTTGCCACACATTGAAATATGATTTTCAAGAAAGGAAAAAAACAAAAGAATAAAAAAAACTGGGGAAAATAAATGCAGTAAAATGTTCACATTGGGACACCATTAACATGACTATGCTTTAAACCATTCAGAAAAATTTGGGCACAAATGGGGAATTCAGGCCTCTTATGCTGCATTCACACCAAATGCGAATAGAGTGTCAAATTCGCGTCTAGTTGTCTCAATCGTGTCTACCCCGTCTTGTTGACGCGTTCAAGTTGCTCCAGGAGAAATGTCATAAAACACCACTCTGCCGCTTTCATTTTCATTAAAAAATATACTAAACATTAATAGCCACACAAATGTGGTTCAGGCAACGCACTACCTACATTATCTTCACTGCATGTATATTTAAATAGCCTAAAAAATAATGTTATGAACCTCTCTTTGCCCTCAGTCAAAACGATTTGGCAGACAACAAATTATAGATTCATGACACTAAAGATCACCTGTTAGATCTACACAAGATGAATTATATCTCATGTTTAACCACTACAGACACACTCAGAGCCAGCGGCAAACATTAGAACAGGCGTGTCCAAAGTCCGGCCCGCGGGCCAAATGCGGCCCGGGGATGAATTTCAAACGGCCCACTGCGTGTCTATTAAAATATATTATATGTGGCCCGCCACGGATAATTTACAAATCCTGCAGTTTCACGATGTCAACACAAGGTGGCAGTACTAGATCTCTCGGGTACGAGCTGCGAATCTCTGTGATTTAGCTTAAAGGTCCCGTTCTTCGTGATCCCATTGTTCAAACTTTAGTTAGTGTGTAATGTTGCTGTTAGAGCCAGTGTTGTAGTCGAGTCACCAACTGTCGAGTCCGAGTCGAGTCTCGAGTCCCAGTGTTCCGAGTCCGAGTCCAAGTCCGAGTCGCCAAAGAAGAGTCCGAGTCGAGTCCAAGTCGAGTCACCATTACCTGAGTTTGAGTCCGAGTCGAGTCGAGTCTCGAGTCCCGTGTTCGAGTCGAGTCTTGAGCCCCCAGTGCCTACATGTCTCCACTCTGGCACCTTTAAAGAGCTGATCAAATGTATAAAACAAAAATGACACCACTGTCACGAATGCAAAGGGAGTTTATTTACTGATTTGACACTTTGCAACACACTTTACAACTTTATGACGGCATCAAAAGCATTAGTTTACTTCCACTGTTGTGATTGAGAGATCCCTAGTGTAGAACATTTACAAATTGCATCTTTAATCATGCTGCATTTTCATGTTGCATTTTAAAAGCATCAGATTTGAAAGCATGGTACTACTCAACCTTGCACGGTGAGGCCTCATCAAAATGCCTCCCTGGCTAAATACCCTTTCAATGGGTGCACTGGTGGCAGGAATACAGAATACCTGTGTGGCAAGCTGATAGAGTGCAGGGAACTTGGCTTTGTGTTGCTGCCCTAGCTTCCTCTGTTTATCATCATATATGCATTAGGCAATAATAGTTTTTTTTAAGCTAATGTTAGCCAATGGAAAGCATTTTACTTACTTTTCTGGGTGCATCCGTGACAGGTGTCTGTTAAAGTTGGAAGTTGTCCCAGTCTTTTCTTCAATTGTGCGTTTACACACACAACATTTAGCGCTGCTCTTTCCAGCATTAGATTCAAAATCCGTGTAGGCGAACTTCACGATCCGGGGCACATATTTCTGCATTTTCCAAAATTTAGCCCGCGAATAAAGCACGAGAATGAATGCGGCGTAAAGTGAGTGACGTCAGTCAGTGAGTGTGTGGTCAAGCAAGGAGAGCGAGCGGTGTCTGTGAGGGAAAAAATAGATCACGGCCGGTCTTGGAGCCCGAGACAGGAAAAGTGTAACATGTTATATACAATGTGTATAACCTATTTAGTCAGAAACAACGTAATTCATTTGATGAATGCTCAAGTCCGATTTTATATATCCTGGACCTCGAGACTCGAGTCCAAGTACGAGTCATCAGTCCGCGAGTCCAAGTCGAGTCACGAGTCCAGAGAACGGAGTCTCGAGTCGGACTCGAGTCCAAAGAATAAGGACTCGAGTCGGACTCGAGTCCGAGTCCAGGACTCGAGTACTCCAACACTGGTTAGAGCATAAACAATACCTGTAAAATTATAAAGCTCAAAGTTCAATGCCAAGCGAGATATTTTATTTAACAGAAGTTCCCTTTCAAAGCCTACAGCGAACGGCCGGCTTGGACTACATCCTGGTACTTCCTTCATTAATTACGTCAGTAGAACAGTAGAACAGACTAACCTCCGCCCACAAGAATACGCGAAAAAGGGGGCGTGGTCTTGTTGCTGTCCCACGTGGAGAAGAGGACGTGTCGCGTTGAGTGTGTTTATCGCCATGTCGTTGAGACGCTGTTATTTTCATCTAGGAGTCAAATCACCTTTGTTTGGCTTTCCCAGGGACGCTTTAGAGATCATTGAGCGTATAGCTGCATACATCTCCCCGTTAAGAGGCGTGACCTTTCTAACGTGCGCTAAGCTGCGGTCAAATCACAACACGAGAACCGCTGGCACAATCAGAACTCGTTACGTATTTCTGAAGGAGGGACTTCATAGAATAAAGGAACTCATCAGCTGTTTTTTGGACAGTGAAAACAGCGGTGTACAGATCAGTAAATTGTGTGAAAAATACTGTGTTTTTTAAACGCGAAACATGAACACGTTATATTGCACACTGTAAACAGAATCAAAGCTTCAAAAAAACACGAAGAACAGGATCTTTAAATCCAGTTAAACAGCACTGACTTCATCAACAACACTAACCTGCAAATCAGCCCATTCACTTCAAATACTTTCAAACAACAATTCGCCAACATTTATCGTGGATTTACTGTGGTAACACCTGTAACCGGGCTCATTTGTCAGAAATGTAGGTTAATATCTCATTTTATTTCATTTGTAATGTAGACATGTATTAAATGAGTAATAAAGGACAAATTGCAGACTATTTTTGTCATAAACTTGCAGTTTTGTGCATTTGTATTTATATGTTTATGGATTAAATACCTTAAAGCCATTCTAGATATAGAAAGATTTTTTTTTTTTTTACTTTTTGCCAAAAAATGCTGTCATTTAGTATCTTTGTCTTGTTTCTAGTCTAAATATATCTAAACATTCTTAAATCAAGATGTATTTACGAGATAAGTTAAATGACATTAGATATTTTTTCTTGTTTTCTGGAAAATAAAATAAAATTGAAGTGAGTTTTTGTTTAAAACAAGCAAATATATCTGCCAATGGGGTGAGAAAAATAATGTTTCTGTTTGGAATCTTGTTTATTGTGTCCCAAACAGAAACACGATTACTTTTCTAATCCATTGGCAGATAATTTAGTTTGTTTCAAGCAAAAACTCAGTTCATTTAGATTTTTTCCCCCAGGAATCACGAAAAAAGATGTAATTTTTCTTAGTAAAAGCATCTTGATTTAAGGATTTTTAGATATTTGGACAGGAAAAAGACAGAAATACCAAGTAAAAAAAAGTATTTTTTGCAGTGTGGTTTTACCTGTGGTGATCTAAATAGGGCACTTATTAAAAATAGAGTACTTATTAAATTTAAATAAGAATAGAGTTCTAACTCAATAATAATATTTTCATTATGTATATATATATATATATATGGACCGGCCCCGGGTATGTCCACAGCATAGAATCTGGCCCCCTTTAAAAAAAGTTTGGACACCCCTGCATTAGAAGGACTGGCCGAGGAAAGGCTGCTCTCACCGTTAATGAACACCTGGATCTCACAACTCCAAAAACGCAAGATTATTTTTTTTTAAATAGGCACTCTCTTTATAAATAAACCACTACATTCTCACCTGAAAAAGTCTTAAAACTAAATTGTGACACAATAACAGTAGTATTTTTATGCAGGGTTTCTCATCACGTCACTTAACCACGTGACAGCAGCAAGCAGGCTTCTGGCCCACTCGTGCAAGATGGTAGATTCGCGTGTATCGCACCGCAGGACCTCCAGACCCGCGTCAACGCGTCCTTTACATTGACTTAACATTTAAATCACTCGCTCCAGACGCTCTATTTGCATTTGGTGTGAACGCAGCATAAGGTAATTTAATACCGTAACAATAATCAGCACATTTTACAGTCTCCCAAACATTAGGCATTTCCTGTCTGTGAAATTAATTCCACGATGATGACATATGAAACCAGTTCTCTCATACATGAATACTCATGTGGTACTCCAGGGCTTTTTTATAACTAAAATTTTTCCCACAGTGTCCACATGTGTACGGCTTCTCTCCAGTGTGAACTCTCAAGTGCCTGGTAAGGCTTTCTTTTCGGGTGAAACTTTTTCCACACTGTTGGCAAGTGAAAGGTTTCTCTCCAGTGTGAATCCTCATGTGGTTTTCAAAATGTTGTTTATGTGTGAAACTCTTTCCACACTGAGGGCAGGTGTAGGGTTTCTCTCCAGAGTGAAGTCTCATGTGAACTTTAAGGTTTCCTTTATTTCTACAACTCTTTCCACACTGAGGGCAGGTGTAGTATTTCTCTCCAGTATGAACTCTCATGTGGACTTGAAAGTTTTCATGTTGATTAAAACCCTTTCCACACTGTTGGCAGATATAAGGCTTCTCTCCAGTGTGAATTAGCATGTGGCCTTTAAGGTTTCCTTTTCTGTTGAAACTCTTTCCACACTGTTGGCAGGTGTAAGGCTTCTCTCCAGAGTGAAATATAATGTGCCTGTTAAGGTTTCCTTTTCTGTTGAAACTCTTTCCACACTGTTGGCAGGTGTAAGGCTTCTCTCCAGTGTGAATTCGCATGTGCCTGTTAAGGATTCCATTTTCAGCAAAACTCTTTCCACACTGAGGGCAGATGTAAGGCTTCTCTCCAGAGTGAAGTATAATGTGCCTGTTAAGGTTTCCTTTTCTGTTGAAACTCTTTCCACACTGTTGGCAGGTGTAAGGCTTCTCTCCAGAGTGAAATATAATGTGCCTGTTAAGGTTTCCTTTTCGGTGGAAACTTTTTCCACGCTGTTGGCAGGTGTAAGACTTCTCTCCAGTGTGAATTCTCATGTGTCTTTTAAGGCTTACTCCTGGAGCAAAACTCTTTCCACACTGTTGGCAGGAACAACCCTTCTCTCCTTTGTGAATTCTCATGTGTCTGTCAAGGTTTCCTTTTTGAGTGAATTTGTTTCCACACTGTTGGCAGGTGAAATTACTTCTAGTTCCCTTATTTTTTGCCTTTTTATGCTTTTCAGGCTGTGAGCAACTAAAAGGTTTTTCTCCATTTATTAAATCATGATTATTAAATTGATCTTTCTCTTCCATTTCATTCAGTACTTCACTCTCCTCATTCAGCACCATCAGGTCTAGGGCAAAAAGAGACAAATGCAAATTAACACCAGTTTAATGGTACAAAGCAACAGGCAACAAAACATTTAGACATGTAAAGTATCAAAAACAACATACAACTAGATCCTATTCACATCGGCATCACACCAGGGTGTGGGTGGTGGTGTGGGGTTGGGGAGATAGCACACACATTGCTAGTGCGGAGGGCCCAGAAGTTTATGGAGGGACATTGATATAGAAAACACACATTTTCTGAACCGATCATGAAATTACTGACATAATCTAACACGTTTGTTTTCTTAGAGTCCTCAATGCCGAAGATTCTCTCTTTCAGTGGTCCTCTCACAGTATGGCCAAAGACCAGCTCTGATGGGCTGAACTTCAGAGACTCCTGCACCGTTTCATGGATTGAGAATAAAAGCAAAGGAACACCTTCGTCCCACTCAGACCATGTCTCGAGGCAGTATATCCTAAGCATTGCTTTTAAGGTCTGATGGAACCTTTCAACTGACCCCTGTCTCTCTGGGTGATAAGCACTGGATATACGATGTGTAATATTGAGCGATTTAAAGACTTGAGCACACAATTAAGATAGAAAATAAGCCCCCTGATCAATCTGGATGTGATCAGTCTCAGTAGAACAAAAATGGTAAAGAACTTTGTTAAAGCTTTAACAACTGCTTGGGATGTGATTTTTTTCGGAGTGGAATTGCTTCCAGGTATCTGGTAGCTGTGCACATAATAGTCAATAAAAACTGGTTACCAAATAGTGGCATGGATTAATAATGATGCTGAAACAGAATGGGTTAACATGGAACAGTGCTCTGAACCCTTGTCAACACTAGCCTTTATGACACTGTAACGGATGGGCATGATCAAAAATGCTCTAGGCACCATAAAAACCTTCCCCCTTTCCCTTTGGTCAAACTTGATCGCAAACCACCTCTCTTCAAATGCCGTTATGACCTCTGCTCTCCTGAACGACCTTAGCAGAGATGATGCCTGGAACTCTCAAAGGCAGCACAGGAGACCAGACGCCAGCCATTTGGGCAAAGACTAGAGACAAACTTCCAATACACAAGGACATTGACTCTATTTTTACTCACAATCAATCTGTCCCAACTGTATACACTATTTCTTCTGCATTTTAATGCGTGTCTTTTATATTAGCCTAGTTATGATTCTTTAGTTATGTTATTGCAACTTCTAATGCTGATATCCTCATTAATTTAATGTCTTCAAATCCCCATCTTGCTTGGTATCAAAAGAAACCTTTAATTTCAGAATTTATGGTGTATAGTATTTTTTGAATAAAATGCATCATAATATTTCTGCCATACCTTTGTGTAAAAACTGCACAAATTCTCCATGCCACCATAAACATGCAGATAGGGATAAGATAGAACAAGACTTTCTGCTGGTCATCTTTGATTGGTCACCTCACCAAAAGTGCGTGAACTGATAGGGCCTTTAACCCTCTAGGCGCCACGGTCGAGTTTACTCGACAAGATGCGGCACTGAATAAAACGGCCGATTTTGTCAAATAGGGTGTTAAATTTCGTTCAAGCTCCACTCCACTAGATGGCAGACATGTCATACTTCATCCCAGACTCAAAAAAACGCCATGCTTCAATACAAAACTTTTGAGTAAGAGTGCATTGAATCAGTGCGAACAAAAGCGGAGATAGTGTGCGAGTGAGCCATTTTATCAGAGCAATATTGTCAACGTCAGCGAGTATTTGCATTAGATTATTTTTATTATTGTTTTCTAATGGCATCAATAAAGCTTACCCGCAATGAAGTGTTGGGTCTTCTATTCGCGGACCCTGATTCTGAAGGGGAATATCTGCCTTCAGAAGATGACGGTGATTCTGAAAGTTAAAGTATAGCCCTACACCAAGCACAAACGGTGAATCCTTTGCCCAATGTAGATGGTCCTTTGCCCAATGTCAGTGGTGGAAACTATGTTTCCCGGGGTCGGAGTGTTCATCGCGAAGTTAGCAGGCGTAGTGTTGTGGGGTACAAGGCGGGAGATTTTTACCGCACTAGCCATGAAGCTCTGTCTTCTGACCGTGTGCCTCTCCGCAATCGCGGCGACAGTATTGTGGTGGAGACTTTGTCTAATGCCACTGGGTATGTTAGACGAGGCTGAAGTATTTATAGGACAGTTAGGGGGCAACGTGGAGGCAGGGTTTGTTTCTACCATTTATTAGTAATGATTTACACAGTTTGTTTACCATTTACCTGAGCATTCAGTATTTTGCAATATAGCATACAGAAAGTGAGGGACATTTTGGGGGGAAAGAAGTGCTGCATTTTATCATTTAAACGTGACTTTTCGTGAAAATTCTATAATCCAAGCTGGCCACCACCATATGACATCTTAATATGCAAATTAGACGGGAAAATGTAATCCCTACATAAACTTTGTGTCATCTTTAAAATTTCTCTAATTTACAGAAAGTCTCTATCTTTTATCACTTTTAAGATATAGCCTTTAGAGATGTCAAAATCGAACGTTTTAGGAAAAAGCCTCTGGCGCCTAAAGGGTTAAGGGTTCCCTGATTAGGCACATCTTTTCTCAATCTCTTTTGAGACACCACATTTCCTCCATCTTGCAACTATCTTTAAGTTAACTTTGTGGGAATCAACATGAAAAAACACAATTAACGCTTCAGCGCACTCCTAATGAAAACATCAAGAAACTCTGAACTCTGGACTCTATTGCATCTGGACTTGTTCAGCAACCGAAGTCATTGCACATACAGTTCGCAACCTTTAGATGCGCTTCTAAGTCATTGTGCCCCTTTAAAGGTGAACCTGATTCTTTGATGTTTCTCTGAGGTTGTGGTAGAAGCAGAGAAATGCTGGAGGGTGTGGGAAGATAGGAGACCACACATATATTCTGGGATTGTCTGAAAATATCCACATTTTGCAAAGGGGTAAAAGGCTGAGATCATGAACATTCTGCATATAGACATGCCGTCTACTCCCCTGTTTTTCTTGCTTGAAGGGACACCCCAGGATTGGTGTAGTAAAAACAAGAGATATTTTGCATGTATTCTAATTAAGTGCATGGAAAACTATAACAATTAATTGGATGAAGCCACATTCTCCAACAATGGCCCAGTGGATAGAAAAACTTGAATCTATTTATAAAATGGAATATTTGACTGCCTGGCTCCAACTGAAAGTGGACATCTTCTTACAAAGGTGGACAGTATATATATATCTGGATGCATTAACACTAATTGATCAATACAATTAGAACTGTTACTTATTTGTTGTTGTATTATTTGATTTTCCACATTTTTCTTTATTATCTTGTTACTTATGTACTTTTTCCTCCTTTACTTGAGCCAATGCTGTTGTCAATGAATGGTTAGTTCACTGCTTTGGAATTGTTTTGATGTATAAAAAAAAAACAACAACAACAACAACAACAACACGCCAACGCAAATAAAGGACCAACGCAATCCACTATCACATGCTCAAAAGGTTTACCCACGACTGAACTGGGATTATAGGGGCTGGTGGGTTCACCTGGTTTGGTTTCCCAGCATACTGGCAATCATGACAAGTCATGCAATACTGTACCACATCACACTTCAAACCGTACCAAACAAATGCTGTAGAAACCTGGTTGTACGTTCTCGTCTCCCCCTAAATTTCCTGACAGCAGATGATCACTCGCCAATGAAAAATGTAAGGAAGCACAACCTGAAACATTCCACTCATCCTCGATAGTATTATTTTCATGCCACTTCCGCATCAGTAGTCCATCTTTCACCAAAAAGGAGACATTAAGTGCAGGTTTGTCAAGTGAAACGTCATTCTTTTGAGCTTCAACAAGCTTTTCACAAGTTACCGTCAATGTCAAAGGGTCACTCACTAAAACCTCATTCCCCTGATCACTGATATGAGACTTGTCTTCAGGCCTTTCCTCAGCCTCCAGATCTGCACATAAGTCAAATAAAGATGCATTACTATCTTTGTTTCCTTGAGCATGAGATCACGCAAGCAGTAAACACATTTGGATATTTCTGATACAATTCAGCCTGTTTTCATGGCTGTGATGTGACATTTAACTGCTAATGTATTTCCTTAGTAAACAAAGCTCTGTGCACATCTGTGGGATGTGCTGAACAAACAAGGCCGATCCATGGAGGCCCCACCTCACAATTTACAGGACTTAAAGCAGGGCTCGACATTAACGCTTGTCCGGGACAAGTGGATTTTTTTGAAGAAGCAAGTGAAAGAATTTTACTTGCCCGACGGACAAGTAGCCTGATAAAACGGCATTAACAAAAAATAACTAGGGAATAACCAAAATGCAAGAATGATTCTGCATTCATTAGTGTACAGGTGCTGGTCATATAATTAGAATATCATCAAAAAGTTTATTTATTTCACTAATCTAATTCCATTCAAAAAGTGAAACTTGTATATTATATTCATTCATTACACACAGACTGATATATTTCAAATGTTTATTTCTTTTATTTTGATGATTATAACTGACAACTAAGGAAAATCCCAAATCCAGTATCTCAGAAAATTTGAATATTACTTAAGACCAATACAAAGAAAGGATTTTTAGAAATCTTGGCCAACTGAAAAGTATGAACATGAAAAGTATGAGCATGTCCAGCACTCAATACTTAGTTGGGGCTTCTTTTGCCTGAATTACTGCAGCAATGCGGCGTGGCATGGATTCGATCAGTCTGTGGCACTGCTCAGGTATTTTGAGAGCCCAGGTTGCTCTGATAGTGGCCTTCAGCTCTTCTGCATTGTTGAGTCTGGCATATCACATCTTGCTCTTCACAATACCCCATAGATTTTCTATGGGGTTAAGGTCAGGCGAGTTTGCTGGCCAATTAAGAACAGGGATACCATGGTCCTTAAACCAGGTACTGTTTGCTTTGGCACTGTGTGCAGGTGCCAAGTTCTGTTGGAAAATGAAATCTGTATCTCCATAAAGTTGGTCAGCAGCAGGAAGCATGAAGTGCCTGAAAACTTCCTGGTATACGGCTGCGTTGACCTTGGACCTGGGGTGACATGGCACCCCAAACCATCACTGACTGTGGAAACTTTACACTGGACTAGGGATGCACCGGTTGACTGGCCAAAAACCGGAACCGGCCGGTTTTTGCTTCTAGCGGGCGATCGGCAACCGGACGGTTTTCTTTGTATTTTTCTGCCGATTTATCCGGAAGTGCGACCGCGTGCACATACGCCTATATTGCAATCATTAGCGAACATGTCACTTGTGTGTTACAAACGGAAACTGGAGAACTGAGGGAAGAGACGAGATACGCTGAAGGGAATGAAGGGAGCTGAAGTTGCGCGAGCTTACCTCTCCGCGCCCTGCACAAGCGTAGATAGTGAGCATTTGTTCAGCTCAGCTTCTCACATGTTGGATCGGATGAGAACGAAACAGACTAACTTGTGACAAAGCCGAAATACTTCTTTTTGTAGCCTAAAGAAGAACATGCATGCACTTTTGAAATGAAATACTATCAGTTCTGTAGCCTATAGGATGATCATTTTTATTTTACCTTGAAGTTACATTGACTTAATTTGATTTAAAAAGCACCTACTGTAGCATCTTAGTTTTTTTTGTTGCACTAAACATTATTTGATTTAACATTTTGGAACAATTATATACTTTGGTTTTATTTAATTTAACTGGTAAAGACTTTTTTTCTTTACACTGAATTTAAAAACAAATGCTGATTTAAGTACCATCTTTGTTTGGATTGCAGAATATGCAGTTGTTGCCTTTAATTTCACCTTTCAGCATTTCCAATTCAATTTCCTGTTAATTTCAGATTGCGGACTTGTTTTCATTATCCAAAAGCCAATTTAGCCTGTTAAATACCAAATAAACATTTTGTTCATGTATACTTTCATTCTTTTATTGTGTTAAAAAATAAAAATCGGAAATCGGAATCGGCCAGTTTTCTTGAAAAAAATCGGTATCGGAATCGGCCATGTAAAATCATGATCGGTGCATCGCTACACTGCACCTCAAGCAATGTGGATTGTGTCCCTCTCCTCTCTTCCTCCAGACTCTGGGACCCTGATTTCCAAAGGAAATGCAAAATTTACTTTCATCAGAGATAACAAATTCGGACTACTCTGCAGCAGTCCAGTCCTTTTTGTCTTTAGCCCAGGCGAGACGCTTCTGACGCTGACTGTTGTTCAAGAGTGGCTTGACACAAGGAATGCGACAGCTGAAACCCATGTCTTGCATATGTCTGTGCGTAGTGGTTCTTGAAGCACTGACTCCAGCTGCAGTCCACTCTTTGTGAATCTCCCCCACATTTTTCAATGGGTTTTGTTTCACAATCCTCTCCAGGGTGCGGTTATCCCTATTGCTTGTGCACTTTTTTCTACCACATCTTTTCCTTCCCTTCGCTCTGTGAACAGCCAGCCTCTTTTGCAATGACCTTTTGTGTCTTGCCTTCCTTGTACAAGGTGTCAATGGTCATCTTTTGGACAACTGTCAAGTCAGCAGTCTTTCCCATGATTGTGTAGCCTACAGAACTAGACCGAGAGAACATTTAAAAGCCTTTGCAGGTGTTTTGAGTTAATTAGCTGATTAGAGTGTGGCACCAGGTGTCTTCAATATTGAACCTTTTCACAATATTCTAATTTTCTGAGATATGAATTTGATATTTTCCTTAGTTGTCAGTTATAATCATCAAAATTAAAAGAAATAAACATTTGAAATATATCAGTCTGTGTGTAATGAATGAATATACAAGTTTCACTTTTTGAATGGAATTAGTGAAATAAATCAACTTTTTGATGATATTCTAATTATATGACCAGCACCTGTAAGTGGTGATCGATAGTGGATAATACCCCAAATCAGAAAAGGTTGGGACAGTATGGAAAACGCAAAAAAAAAAAAAAAAAAAGAAGTGATCTCTAAATTTACTTTGACTTGTATTTCATTGCAGACAATATGAACACAAAATATTTAATGTTTTGTCTGGTCAACTTCATGTCATTTGTAAATACGCATCCTTTCCGGTCATTCAGACCTGCAACACATTTCAAAAAAAGTTGGGTCAGTAAAGCATTTACCACTTTGTAATGTTGCCATTCCTTTTCACAACACTTAAAAGATGTTTAGGGACTGAAGACACCAAGTGATGAAGTGTTTCAGGTGTAATTTTGTCCCATTCTCCCTGCAAACCTGCAGACCCTGGCTTTTGGACTTGTTGCTGGTAACAGTCTGGATGATCCTTTTCTTCTTTGGTCCGGAGCACACGGCGTCCATTCCTCCCCAAAAATACCTGATATACTGATTCATCTGACCACAGTACACGTTTCCACTGTGTGATGGTCCATCCCAGATGCCTTCGAGCCCAGAGAAGTCGACGGCGCTTCTGGACACTGTTAACATAGGGCTTCCTTTTGGCACAGTACAGTTTTAACTGGCATTTGTGGATGTAACTACGTATTGTGGTACTTGACAAAGGTTTGCCAAAGTAGTCCTGAGCCCATGTGGTGATATGGCTTATAGATGAATGACGATTCTTGATGCAGTGCCGCCTGAGGGATCGGAGATCACGGTTGTTCAGCTTAGGCTTGCGCCCTTGTCCTTTACGCACTGAAATTCCTCCAGATTCCTTGAATCTTTTAATTATGTTATGCACTGTTGAATGTGAAATATCCAAATCTCTTCCTATCTTTCTTTGAGGAACGTTGTTTTTAAACATTTCAATAATTTTCTCACATATTTGTTGGCAAACTGCCGATCCTCGGCCCATCTTTGCTCCTAAAGGATTAGACCTTTCTTGGATGCTGCTTTTGTACCAAATCATAATTACAATCACCTGTTGACATCACCTGTTTCAAATCACATCATTATTTAACCATTTTACCTCATTACTAGCCCTAAATTAGCCTGGATGCCAGCCGAACTTAGCCCCACCCACAACATTTTTACTCGGGCAGTTCGGTCTGGACTTGATCCGTAGAGAAGTAATTATGCCCGAACAGAAACTGTTCGGACCAATGAAATTGTCAGGGCGGGCTTTAGACGATGATGGACAGATGATAAACAGTAACGTAATCATCCACGTCATCAAAGGCGCTTGGGTTGAATTTGTTCTAATCCTAAACGGAGAACTTGTTCGTATATGCATTCACCTTTACTATTTCTCTCAGAAATGATGATTGTGTTGGTAAGTACTCTGTGTATCCTTAAATTCTTTTTTTACAACACCGGCAAAGATCGTTTACACTCATCTTTTTCTTCTAACGTAAGGCTACTTATTTCAGCGTGCGTGCAGACAGGGTTGCCAAGTTTTTACAACAAAACCCGCCCAATTGCTAACGTTCCTCAAAAATAGCAAAAAACAAGCCCAATAGCTTTCCATGGGGGTTCTCCGGGGAAAAAAGGCATTTGGGGGGTAAAATATGTGTTATTTTGGCAGGGCTGGCAGCTAAAAATCGCATTCCTGGGTCTGTATATCACATAATTGGGGTCGCTTCAACCCGCGGACATGGCAACACAGTGCAGTTGAGTTCTGTTGACATTTGATAACTAACGTTATGCGTCGCTCCGTTTCTCTGATTGGTTGTAGGTCTATCCAATTGAGGTCTTTCCTGGTTCGGTTGAAACACGCCCCATAATCACAGCCCAACGGAGCAGCATCAGACTCATATTCTGACTATAAATGAGTATGACAACGTCAGGCTAGCCCTAAATTGCGCCTGTCCCAACTTTTTTTGAAATGTGTTGCAGGTCTGAATGACAGGAAAGGATGCATATTTACAAATGACATGAAGTTGACCAGACAAAACATGAAATATTTTGTGTTCATAATGTCTGCAATGAAATACAAGTCAAAGTACATTTAGAAATCACTTCTTTTTTTTTCTTTTTTTTTGCGTTTTCCATACTGTTCCAACTTTTTCTGGTTTGTGGTTGTATATAATGAACTGTAACTATAACGTTGCACTGTCGACGCTCTCGAGGAGTAATCAAAACAAATGTGCACCGCTCACACAGAAACTCACTTAACACACTACCTTAAAAATTTAGAAATGTATTTATACTTGTAACATATGATACAGTTGCAACGTCACATTACCAAGAGTGCCATTTTCCTGAATAACATCACGACTCATATGACAGATCCATAAACAATTATTAACATTAAGTCACTTACATTTTAGATGCATTATTGAGTGTTTTTGTTCCATTTCAGCAGCGAAAATAGTTCCAAACAAGATCACAGCAGAACGCGTATCACCGCAACAGTGTGTTAGTGAATGATTCAGCGTTTTGAATGAATCGTTTGAATAAAAGATTCAATAAACTATTCGTAAACGACTGCCTCATTCCTGAACGAATCGACTCAATGACTCGCTCATTCAGACGTTCACCTGCCGCCACCTACTGGCGTTTTAGTTTCATGTTGAAACCTTCTTTCAAACTTTTCTTGTTTGTATATTCAAAAAATACTTTAAACATTTAAACAATCTCATAACATTATTTAATGCAGTTGTAATTTTTCCAATGCAAAATTATTTAATTTGATTGGTAACAGGCTTATAGTGTCTTATTCTAATTGAATTTATAGATCAAATTTAAGAAGATAAAATGAAAGCTGAAGCATAGCCTATATGTAATAAGATTAGGGGGAAAATGCCCTTTATAAAAGGTAAAAATATCACATGTAAATATGTCAAATCTGATTGAACACTGGTGAGAATATTGCTTCAGAATAAATTATATTTACAACACAAAACATTTTCAAAAAACAAGCACGTGAACAAGCTTAATGTCAACCAACCTGTTTGTTCCTCAGTTTCTTCATGTTTTACTCTCAATGTTTCTTCAATCTTCATGTCTTCTCTCTCCTCTTTCTCTGTTTGTTCCTCAGTTTCTTCATGTTTCACTCTCAATGTTTCTTCAATCTTCACGTCTTCTCTCTCCTCTTTCTCTGTTTGTTCCTCAGTTTCTTCATGTTTCAAACTGAATACTTCTTCAATCTTCATGTCTTCACTCTCCTCTTTCTCTGTTTGTTCCTCAGTTTCTTCATGTTTCACTCTCAATGTTTCTTCAATCTTCATGTCTTCTCTCTCCTCTTTCTCTGTTTGTTCCTCAGTTTCTTCATGTTTCAAACTGAATACTTCTTCAATCTTCATGTCTTCACTCTCCTCTTTCTCTGTTTGTTCCTCAGTTTCTTCATGTTTCACTCTCAATGTTTCTTCAATCTTCACGTCTTCTCTCTCCTCTTTCTCTGTTTGTTCCTCAGTTTCTTCATGTTTCAAACTGAATACTTCTTCAATCTTCACGTCTTCACTCTCCTCTTTAATAAACTCCATCTTTATAATAGTGTCGCTTCTCCAGGAGTTTTTCTGTGTTTGTCCTGTTTAAGAATAATTAACAGGAAGAACAATAAATCCGATATCTCTCCTAGTTCAGTAATCAATGCATTGGCAAGAAAGTGATAGTGTTTGATTTAAAATTTTCTTTTTTTAATTTTCATAATGACAGAATTCAACAGCAGAATTTACAGAATTTCTTGACACATTTTGTATAACGATTTAAATAAAAATAAAAGTTAAACTTAAAAGTAAAGGGCATCACAATCATGTTAAATTAATTTCACACTTTTTTGAAAATTAGTAAAATTTGGTTTTAAATTACTCCATTTAGTTTGATGAATATGACATTTTCCTAATAACAAAAACAAATCAATAATATAGATATATGTTTCTTTTGGAAAGTCATTCATTGAATGAAGTATAACAGATTTAAGAGGTTTCAGTTCATTTTAACACTTATAAATTGAGACATCTCATATCTAATGTGTTTCTCAGGATATATTCTGTCAATAATGTTAAATGACACTTCTTTGGTTTTATTTGTTACACAATCCCCACTAATCTTCCACTCAAATGAGGGAAACATATGAACCCAAACTAATTTAGATGGAGAAGAGGTAGAAACAAAAAGAGATCTAATCGATTGATTACTGCAAGGTGATCTAAAAATAAATCTTTGAAGAGTTAATTATTAAAAAATATTGCTCTTTTTTCCCTAACCATTTATTTAAACAACTTGGTAGTATAATTTTTTTTTTCCGTAGATGCAGTTTTGATATTAACAAAACACCTCTTCAATTATCTTCAATTATCTAATTTTCACAAGCAAGTGTTTTTGACGCAGTGTTTGGTTCTTAAACAACTTCTCACCCCTTTTTTATTTGGAATAGTACACATATCACACACCAAAACAAAATATTTTTATTATGAATTAGTTGTTGTTATTATTATTATTAATTTGCTAGAAGTAAACCATCTATAGAAAATAATTCCCTCGTCTCAGGTGAATTAAACATATGAAACTGCTGCCTCTGGGACTAACTCACAAGCTTTGAGTACGGCTAGCTTACACTGTACTTATACAGACAGGGGTTGAAGTATTATTATTCATTTGTTATTATTATTATTATTATTAATATTAATATTAGTTGGACTGTTGTTGAATTTCGATGCTCAGCTTTTGAGTATAACTGAACTATGCCTTACATTTAAGTGTCTGTTAAATAATATATTATTGAATTCTATCATGAATTAATTCAATTAATCATGAATTCTATTATACAATTAACTTACATCTCTATTCATTCAGAGTGATGGACAAAAAACACTCAAAACTAACACAACAAATTAACAAAACAAAGCAAATTATAGACACAGACCCTTATATTAGGCAGTTTAGCTATTTAATGTTCCCTTTCGAACGGTCAGTTCGTACTGCGTCTTAAGACGCCATGGGTAGGTTCTCCTACTCTCGAATATACTGAAGTAATTGTAAAATCACGCAGTGCTACTGCCCAGTCAAAACAGTGTCGAGACATCTCGCACGCTATTGGCTGGCCAGTGGGAACTGCATGAACCAATGGCAGAACAGCGTAATCTGAGCGAACCAAAGGGCACAAAGCCCGCGAAGCTGAGCGCAAGAGCCCGCGAAAGGGGCATATAAAATACGCTGTAACTGTCAAAAACGTCAGATTAATCTCCTTCAGCGACGATCTACGGTCCTCGCTGATAAACTCGAACTACACCACCTTCACCGTGAATTGACGAGCCTGCAGCGGAATAGCGAGCTAGCCAGCCCGGACGTCCTGCGAGAGTCAGCGGCCTGCTGTATTTTTCAGCGCGCTCAAATCGCCAGCGATCCCGCGAGCTGTCACGCCTTTCCCCTGCGCTCTTTGGTGAAACACTACGGTGTATCCTTTCTGTACAATACTGAGAAAAACATATCACTTCTCATATCACAGGAGGATAACCACGACGGGTGCGTGATCTGTCTGGGCAAGGCCCACGCGGACGCTGCTCTTGCCGGGTCCGGCTGCTCTCACTGCGAGGGTATGCCCATTTCCTCCCTCCGTTCGCGGATAGCGCTCTTTTCAGAGCGCGACCCCGGCCCTCGCGCTCTCCCGTTCCCCTTTCCGCCCGAGCCGCGGCGGGAAAGAACGGCGGAGCCAGAGGGCTGAGTATACCGAGGCTAGCGAGTTCACGTCGGCCCAGTGCCCGCGTGACTCGTCTTCACCTCAGAGAGACGTTTCCCCTGTGACTTTCCCTCGATCGGACCTGCTCCCTCCGCTCAACGCTGAGGGCTTGGTCTCATTCTGCGGCAATGAGGAAGACGAATCCGCACGATTACCAACGTCTCGCTCTTCCTCTTCTCTCACTCGGGCCGCGCTAAGAAGCGCCGCGGACAGAGAATGCCAGAGTGGACGAGCGAACTAATGCCGGAGCTTCCCGCATTACTCGCTCTCAGACTGCTAGAGATATTGAGAGCGCGGCCGTTACAGACTCCGTTTTCTACAGCGGCAGCGCGTGCTCCCTCTCTCTCTCTCAGCGCGCGCTCACTATCGAGAGCGTGACCTACGTCATTGCTGTCTAGCGCATAATGGCGGCCAAGCCCTGCGCCTTTTTCACTCTCTATCACTTCTCTCAGTTCTATTCAGACGACTAGAGAGGTTCAACAATGTAGTAAACGAGCCTGTTATGAAGCACGCCCACACTACAAAACCAAAACACCATCGAGAGCGCGACTTACATCATAGCCACGCCCTCTGCTGTTACGTGCACTTTCGCACACAGGGTCGCTGGTTCGAGCCCAGCTCTCACAGGTTTCTCATGGAGTCTCAATTAAGTGAATGGCGGCCAAGCACTCCACCACTTCTCTCAGTCCCCTATTCAGGCGACTGAAGAGGTTCAACAGTGTAGTAAACGAGCCTGTTATGAAGCACGCCCCCCCTACAAACCAAAACACCGCCGAGAGCACGACTTACGTCATAGCCACGCCCTCTGCTGTTACGTGCACTTTCGCACACAGGGTTGCTGGTTCGAGCCCCGCTCTCACAGGTTTCTCATTGAGTCTCAATTTAGTGAATGGCGGCCAAGCACTCCACCACTTCTCTCAGTCCCCTATTCAGGCGACTGAAGAGGTTCAACAGTGTAGTAAACGAGCCTGTTATGAAGCACACCCTACATACCAAACACAGTTGAGAGCGCGACTTACGTCATAGCCACGCCCTCTGCTGTTACGGTGCACTTTTGCACACAGGGTTGCCGGTTCGAGCCCCGCTCTCACAGGTTTCTCAGTGAGTCTCAATTTAGTGAATGGTGGCCAAGCACTCCACCACTTCTCTCAGTCCCCTATTCAGGTGAATGGAGAGGTTCACCATTACAGTAAACGAGCCTGTTATAAAACATGCACGCCTGTACACAAAACGTTGTATTAACGGCGATCCTAATAAACAATTAAGAGTTTTTTCCTCTGTTATGACTGCAGGCAGTGTGTCCCCTACATAGGGTGTACCCCTATGCACTGTTAATTCAGCGCTATAGAACCACTCAAAAGTCCTGCTGTGGCTGGATTACCACCACAGACTTCCTTTACATTCTCTCAATCCCCTCAGTTCAGGCGACTGGAGATGTAAATATTGCAGTCAACTAGCCTGTTGTCAAACATGCTCGCCTGTACACCAATGCTGTTTTAACAACGACCTTACTAAAATACGTGCACCTTGCACATAAGCACTGTTCTCACAGATTTTCGCTCTTTAGCGCGCGCCCACTACAAGTGTGCTCCGCTACACATAAGTGCTGTCCGCACAGTGTCACAAACACAAACCAACCGGCGGACATCTGAACAGAGCCCTTATCAAATGGCTTTCAGAATGCTGACAAAACTGAACACAGAAAGCAGCCCTGACAGGCTGATCAGGAAGAGAGGAGGTTTGAGTCCCGCCCAAGCCGGTCCGCCTCCCAAAAGACTCTGAGTCTCCTCACGGCCCGTTTTTTGTTCCGGTCAGGGAGAAAAACATACTGTTCTGAATGTTTTTTCATGCAATGATTGTAAACTACGAGTCTGCTTAATGCGTGTTCCCTGCATTTTACCGCCATAAGGCGAGTCTTTTGAGATTCGCGTTCGACGGGAAGGCTTATCAGTACACAGTCCTGCCATTTGGCCTGTCCCTGGCCCTCCGCACTTTCATGAGGTGCATGGATGCAGCTCTCTCCCCCTTAAGACAAGCGGGAATGCGCATTCTGAACTACCTCGACGACTGGCTCATACTGGCCCAGTCAGAGGAAGAAATAAAATCTCACAAATCTATGCTACTCAGCCATCTAGAATGCCTGGGTCTCAGAATAAATACAGCCAAGAGCTTATTGCTTCCCAGGCAGAGAACCTCCTTCCTGGGAACGATTTTAGACTCAGCCCAAATGAGGGCGTGGCTATTGGACGAACGCGCTCTGACTACACAGCAGCTTGCATGTTCATTCAAAATGGGAACCAACACACCCCTAAAAAATTTCAGAGAATGCTAGGCCTAATGGCAAAAGCTTCTCCAGTACTTCCACTGGGTATGAAGCACATGCGCCCCCTGCAGTACTGGCTGAAATCACGGGTTCCTTCCCAAGCGTGGCATTCAGGCCAGCTTTGGATCAAAGTGGGCCGCGGCTGTGTCAAAGCCCTGGCCCCGTGGTCACTTGGAAACAGTTTCCAGACGGGTGGTGGTCACCACGGACACCTCCAACTCAGTTTGGGGCGCTCTGTACGAGGGCGAACCGGCCTTCGGCTCATGGTCGAGCACGGAGTCACGGTTGCACATAAACTGCCTAGAAATGCTGGCAGTAGTGCTAGCCCTCAAGACTTTTTTACCACGTCTCTCAGGTCACCATGTTCTAGTCCGCACGGACAACACGAACTGTGATCTCCTACATAAACCGCCAAGGCGGGCTCAGGTCGAGATGGCTCAACCAACAGGTCAGACATCTCCTCCTATGGGCAAAAGGCAAATTACATTCACTAAAAAGCAGTGCATGTGCCAGGCAGACTGAACCAGGGAGCAGACATGCTCTCCAGGGGCCTCGTGTCCCCGGGGGAATGGGCCATCCATTCCTAAATGGTTCAAATGATATGGAGTGTTTTTGGGAGGGCAGAGGTCGACCTCTTCGCCTCCGAAGACAACTGTCATTGCCCAATCTATTTTTCAAAGAACAAGGATGCGCTGGCCCACAAATGGCCCAGCTGCATACTTTATGCTTTTCCACCAGTACCGCTCATTCCCCAAATTTTAAAAAGGATCAGGGAATGAGAGCACACAGTCCTGCTAGTGGCTCCACTCTGGCGAACCCACATCAGGTTTCCCGAGTTGATTCAGTTACTATCAGCAGCCCCATGGCCAGTTCCCCTAAGGAAAGATCTCCTTTCTGAGGCGAACGGGACAATCCGGCACCCCCACCCCAAAATTGTGGGCGTTACATGTTTGGCAACTCAAGGGGGGCTCAAGAACCTCCCAGTGAGTGTCTTGAGCACCGTCAGTGAAGCTAGAGCTCCGTCTACTAGACGTCTCTATGCCCTTAAATGGTCAGTGTTCTCTGACTGGTGTTCAGTCAGGAACTATAACCCAGTGTCATGCGAGATATCACAATTCTTGTTTTTCTATAAGAGATGTTGGATGCAGGACACACTCCATCCACACTCAAAGTCTACACGGCAGCTATCGCCGCATCCCATACGCCTATAGCTGGCCAATCAGTACGCAGACACACCATGGTCATAAAATTCTTAAAAGGAGCCAGGAGGCTTAACCCCCTTCTCCCTCCTACGGTGCCATCCTGGGACCTTCATTGGTCCTAAGAGCACTAAAAAGACCTCCCTTCGAGCCGCTGCAGACGGCTGAATTAAAGCCACTTTCGCTGAAAACTGCCCTGCTACTAGCACTGGCATCTGTTAAGCGTGTCAGTGACATTCAAGCGTTATCTGTGAACGCATCATGTTTAGATTTGGCCCAGGCGATTCTAAAGTCATCCTCAAACCAGGGCATGGTTATGTACCTAAAGTGCTTTCAACACCGTTCAAAGCACAGGTAATCACTCTCTCTGCCCTCCCCACTTCGGAGGATGAGAGACAGTTACACCTGCTCGGCCCTGTTAGGTCGCTTAGAGCATATATTGAGCGGTCCTCCCACTTTAGACAGTCGGAGCAGCTCTTTGTAAGTTTTGGTGACCGAACTAAGGAACTTCCGGTCACCAAACAAAACCTAGCCAGATGGCTAGCGGACGCGATAGCGTTAGCATATGACACTATGGGCCTCCAATGCCCCATAGGTGTCAAAGCTCACTCCACCAGAGGCATGGCCTCCTCTTGGGCGTGGTCTAGTGGAGTTTTCTATGGGTGACATTTGTAGATCGGCAGGTTGGTCCTCACCATCTACTTTAACCAGATTCTTCAGTCTGGATGTCCCTGCACTGCAGGCACAAGTCCTCGCTGTATAAAAATACTAAGACGGCCTAACGAATATCAGACGGCCTTGTAAGCCCGTCCCCGTCATAAGTTGGCATTGGGGCCTTCATATGCTTCAATGCTTACACATTCCTTATAGTTACCGGCCTCTATGAGCCCAGTAGTATAAGACGTGTGTACATATATATTATTAATATAAATGATGTGTCAGTAACTCTAGTCTTGAGCCCTTTCTAATAAGTGTTCAAACTTGAGGGAGTACATGTCACTGCGCTTATCATAGCACGGCGGGATTTTACAGGTTCCCATGGCGTCTTAAGACGCAGTACGAACTGACCGTTCGAAAGGGAACGTACTCGGTTACTTAACGTAACCTCGGTTCCCTGAGATAAGGGAAGGAGTACTGCGTAGACGGCCGTGCTATGGCGCTGACTCGGGTGATCGTCGCTTCAGTCGATTTAACCTGACGTTTTTGACAGTTACAGCGTATTTTATATGCCCCTTTCGCGGGCTCTTGCGCTCAGCTTCGCGGGCTTTGTGCCCTTTGGTTCGCTCAGATTACGCTGTTCTGCCATTGGTTCATGCAGTTCCCACTGGCCAGCCAATAGCGTGCGAGATGTCTCGACACTGTTTTGACTGGGCAGTAGCACTGCGTGATTTTACAATTACTTCAGTATATTCGAGAGTAGGAGAACCTACCCATGGCGTCTTAAGACGCAGTACTCCTTCCCTTATCTCAGGGAACCGAGGTTACGTTAAGTAACCGAGTACGATTTGTTGTGAATCAATCGGTTCAATTGACTCGGAGAGTCTAAAGCTCCGGTTCTCTCTCCAGAGACTGAACTCATGTTTGAAGATTCATGATAAAGAGAGAAATGAGCCGCTCCTTCTTTTACTCATGAGTTTATTCTGTTACTTTACTCACACAACGCTGATAAATGATAGATAAATCACTGAATCATTTGTTGTGAATCAATCGGTTCAATTGACTCGGAGAGTCTAAAGCTCGGTTCTCTCTCCAGAGACTGAACTCATGTTTGAACTGATTCATGATAAAGAGAGAAATGAGCCGCTCCTTCAGTTACTCATGAGTTTATTCTGTTACTTTACTCACACAACGCTGATAAATGTTAGATAAATCACTGAATCATTTGTTGTGAATCAATCGGTTCAATTGACTCGGAGAGTCTAAAGCTCCGGTTCTCTCTCCAGAGACTGAACTCATGTTTGAACTGATTCATGATAAAGAGAGAAATGAGCCGCTCCTTCAGTTACTCATGAGTTTATTCTGTTACTTTACTCACACAACGCTGATAAATGTTAGATAAATCACTGAATAATTTGTTGTGAATCAATCGGTTCAATTGACTCGGAGAGTCTAAAGCTCCGGTTCTCTCTCCAGAGACTGAACTCATGTTTGAACTGATTCATGATAAAGAGCGAAATGAGCCGCTCCTTCTGTTACTCATGAGTTTATTCTGTTACTTTACTCACACAACGCTGATAAATGATAGATAAATCACTGAATCATTTGTTGTGAATCAATCGGTTCAATTGACTCGGAGAGTCTAAAGCTCCGGTTCTCTCTCCAGAGACTGAACTCATGTTTGAACTGATTCATGATAAAGAGAGAAATGAGCCGCTCCTTCAGTTACTCATGAGTTTATTCTGTTACTTTACTCACACAACGCTGATAAATGTTAGATAAATCACTGAATCATTTGTTGTGAATCAATCGGTTCAATTGACTCGGAGAGTCTAAAGCTCCGGTTCTCTCTCCAGAGACTGAACTCATGTTTGAACTGATTCATGATAAAGAGAGAAATGAGCCGCTCCTTCAGTTACTCATGAGTTTATTCTGTTACTTTACTCACACAACGCTGATAAATGTTAGATAAATCACTGAATCATTTGTTGTGAATCAATCGGTTCAATTGACTCGGAGAGTCTAAAGCTCCGGTTCTCTCTCCAGAGACTGAACTCATGTTTGAACTGATTCATGATAAAGAGAGAAATGAGCCGCTCCTTCTGTTACTCATGAGTTTATTCTGTTACTTTACTCACACAACGCTGATAAATGTTAGATAAAGCAATGCAGTGTAACACTTAATAATACAACATTCGTTATTTTACTTTAAACGCTTAAAACACAAACCTTTCTTCAGCAGAATCACAACAGATGCAGGAGCGCGGCGCGTCCTTATGGCGTCACACGTAGATGCCAAAATAAAAGTCCCGATCTTAAACTGTTGTCTAAAACCACAGACGTGCGTAGAAATTTACCTAGGAAAAATCTATTAACAATATGGCCAAATTTAAGGTTTAATGTATTATTGTAATACATTTAATAACACAATTGTAAGTTAATAATACAGTTCACATTGAGAGTTAAAAGAATATTTAAGCAATAACACAATGCAGTCACTTCATTTTTGTGTGTCTGAAGGAAGTACTTCTCACTACTAATTACTAATTAAAAAGTGTAATAATATTAATAATAATACAATTATACAAAAAAACTAATTTAAAACAAGAAATTATTAATATTTCAGTTTTGGTTTCAAAACCCCTGAACCCCCTGATTTGAGTAATGGACTATAGTCTATAGATGTTCTCATTAAACATTTATTAGTCAAATAAGTCAATAGATCCCAATTCTTATAATTGATAAAAAAGTAATAATTAATAAAGGGGAACCATTTATTTTCCCCCTACACGTGTTTTATTTTTTACCACAACTGTCCTGGAGCCGTTTCAGAAAGGAGGTTAAGAGGAAACTCTGAGTTTGTTAACCCTGAAATGAGGAGAACTCTGGGTTTCCTGTTTCAGAATGTGAGGTATGTCAAACCCGAGAAAGCAGGGTAAGTCAAGCCCATCTCTGAAAGAGAGGTAACTTACACTCAGAGTCAGTTACAGGTTTTCTGGGTAAACCCAGAGTTTCTTTAGGTCTCCTCCCCCTTTTTAAAGCCAGCAGTGTTTAAATACTTTATTCATTCATTCAAACTGCACAAATGCTTTTCTTTCTGAGTATTTTCAGACACCCCAACCTGCAAAAAGTCCCAAACCCAGTTTGTAGATACACTGAAATGATTCATTCGGTCCGGGAGAAGAGATAAAAGCCCGCCCACACTGACAATTGATTGGTTGACTTAATAAAACTCCAGGAGATTTTAACTCATTTACGGGCATCAGGGAGCCACTATCAATTTGAACTTCTGGGAGACTTGGGATGTCTGTTTTTTTGTCACAAATCTCAACAAAAAAAATCTACACGTAAATGTAAAATCTAAAATAAGCATTTTACTTTAAAAAAAAAAAAGTAAAATGATCTGCCAGTGGGGCAAGAATAATAATCCCACACACCTGCCTGAAGTTCTCAGTGATGCTAATGACCTTGATCAGCTGCTTCCGCTGTGTTTAATGGTAAGGGGGCGGAGACGAGGTCGGACGTTCAGGTTGGCAACAGCTAGACTGTGGCTGCGTTCGAAACCGCATACTTCCCTACTATATAGTATGTAAAAAGCAGCAGGCGAGCGAATAGTATGTCCGAATCCTCAGTATTCATAAAAGAGTAGGCGAGAATTACCGGGCGGATGAACTAATTCTCGCGAGATTCGGACGTGCGTGTACTTAAATTGCGTCCGAATATGCCTACATACCTAAGAGAAAACAGTACGTGAATGGAGTAGTATGTCCGAAACCTCAGTATTTATAAAACAGTATAGGTGAGAAATCCCCGGATGGCCTACTGCGTCCGCCCAGATTCTGAAGTGTGCATCCAATGGACACTTTAATATCCCATGAGGCCATGGGGAATCATCATTTCCGAACATGTCGGAGGACGGAGACGCAGCTGTTTTCAAGTGTAAGTACAACAAACTGAACCGCTGTTAATTGTATTTAAAGTTCACATATTTAACAACCGACGAGGAAACTGTTGGTTTTAAGACATTAATATATATTAAATATTGATATATTAAAATATATTAAATAGCTGTAAAACATTTGATTTTCATATAGCTAACGCACCAGTCGTGCTTCATTAAGCACACATACTTCTGAATATTTGTTAATCGTCGTTTTCTTGAAAGCATTGCTTTAACTGAACCTGATAAACGTTTGTTTAAAGAAAAGGTGTGAATGCACTCTTAACCATATGCAATATAGACGTTTCCTAAATATGTGCGTTTAACATTTGACCGGGGACATTTTACAGACATGTCATTGATTTGGCCTAAGCTTTTGTCAGCACTTTGCATTACACACACACACACACATGCTTATTTTACTGATTTAAAGAAACAGATTAACACAACTGAAGATGCATTTTAGATTTCATTTGTCTATTGACCAATTTAGGATCGTTTGTGTTGGATGAAACACAAAATAACAAGTCCGCTATCAAAGTATACACATCAACCTTTTGATATATATTTACTTTTTATCACATAAATGACAGATCTAACATTAAATCTTGTTTGGATGTTACAGGGACTGATGAACACACAATGAAGCCCTCTTCACCGGAAAGAGAAATGCTGCAATAAAAGGCTTCGAGTAAGTAATTTATTTCAGCACTTGAATTATTACAGCACTTTTTGATTCTTGATCTCTCATCACTTGTTGCAGAGCTTCTGTGTTTGAGCCTTGCTCAAGGACACACTGGTGGAGATCCAAGCAGAAACCTTCTGCTTATCAGTTCAGTGTTTAGTCCACTACACCACAAAAGTCATAAAGCTACAATACAAATAGCATGTAATTGTAAAAATATTAAATCAAATATGGCAAGAAATGGGATGCTGACACATGAATAGTAAAAGGTTTAAAGTAGTCATGCTGATGGAGAGCAGGCACACGGATGTTTGGAGCAGACATCAGCAGTCAGATTGTCCCGCACATGTTCTCCACTCTTGCTTCAGGGTTGTGGGGTCCAGGAGGGACATGATGGATGGCTAGGACAGGCGAAGGTGTTCACGGTGGTCAACTGCTTCATCAGTATAAAGCCGCAGAACTGGCACAGCTGTGTGGAGATGGCAGCAGATGTCGGTTCACCGGCTGTAAATGCGTGATAGTTTGTTAGAACAATACGTTTGAATAAAGCTTTGTTTCATGTGTTGTTGACTTTTATTCATTTATTGTGATGTTTATTTTTACTCATTAATTCATGTTTCCTATTGTTGTCAGTAAATAAAGTATTTTATTAACTCATGCATTAATTCATTGCTTGACTGAAAATTGATATGTAGGCTATTCACAGCGGCTGCATTTGTTCTAGTGTGTATTCATGCATCGCTATGTCATATGACAACAAATTGTATTTTGCTTGTTTTACTAAAACGATATTATAAAAAATATATATATATATAATTAAGTATTGGTCAGCATTTGTCATTATTATTGTAAGTGTTTTAGTGGGCTAGCAATGCAGTTCATTCTGGGGTAATCTTAATTTTGAATAGTGATAATTACATGTTTCGAGTATAAAATCAACAGTTTTCTCCAAAGGTGAGATCATCGAGCAGCTGAAAGACGTCTCTGTGCAGACACTGAGGGAAAGCGCACAGGTCACAGGTCACAGGTCACAGGTCGGGCTGTGGAGTTACTGATGCTTTGAGCTCTCACTGCACCTGACACTCATAGCTTTTATTTTATAATTACATGATTGTATCTTTAACAATCATAAATCATAAAAAATATCATGGGTCTGCATACATTACAAAGAAAAAAAACAATAACAAGGTTAGATTTGAATAATTCATCATAATGCAATACAAATGTTATTTCATAAGCTTGAGGGATGAAACAGGAGTTACATTTAACAAGAAAAAGGAAAATATAAAGGAGATTTAGGCCAATTTTGCTTGTGGATGAATTTTTTTGCATCTAAAATAAAGAAATGAACAACATATTCAAGAGATCAGGATTGTGGGTTTTGGTGAGGATAAAACTGGGTCAGATTAGTCGGGTTAATATCACAAGATAAATGGGCAGCTGTTTCTTCAACAAGCCCACACAATTAGCAAGTTTAATCAATATTAAGATATTTATAGATCGATTAATTAAACCTGTCACTCATATCTTTCAAGTTGTTGTTTGTGATAATGTCGTAGGTCACATGATAACGTCAACATGGCGCATAAAGTGCGGATCACATTCATACTTAACGAGATCAGGCAATATAGTACCTACTCTTTTAGAGCTCGTTAAGTAAGCACTTATTGAAAATGAGTACCTACTCAATGAGTATGCGGTTTCGAACGCAGCCTCTCTCTCTATTTCCTGTAAGCAGGAAGTAATGGCTACCACCAGACGCCAATAACTGATTGATCTGCTGTGATTGGAGGAGGAGAGAGACTGTGGGGATTTAAGCAGCACCTTTCCACTGAGCAGTGTGTGTGTGTGTGTGTGTGTGTGTGTGTGTGTGTGTGTGTGTGTGTGTGTGTGTGTGTGTGTGTGTGTGTGTGTGTGTGTGTGTGTGTGTGTGTGTGTGTGTGGGTGTGGGTGTGGGTATGTTTTTGTGAAATATCAGAACAAAAATGTGTATAATGACATGGGTATGACATAGGTATTACAAAAAGAGGGTGAAATATGAGGACGTTCCCCATGTCCTCACTTTTCAAAATGCTTATATTTCACACAGAATGAGTTTTTTTCACAGAAAGTAAACTGCACAGTCTCCTGTGAGGGGTAAGTTTAGGGGCAGGGGCAGTGTAGGGGGATAGAAAATACGGTTTGTACGGTATAAAAACCATTACGCCTATGGAATGTCCCCACATTTCACAAAAACACCCCTGTGTGTGTGTGTGTGTGTGTGTGTGTGAGAGGGTGTGTTTTAAATGCAATTACAAAGCAGTTATTTGGTTTTGTTTAACTCTGAAACATTTTTCAAGGTGTGTTGTGGTAGAAATGGCTACGGGTAGCACCAGTCGATTGCCGAGTGCGACCATTCTACGTCATCGACACAGAACGCAAACAAAATGGCGCCGCCCATTGTCCAAATATGTAATGGATTTTTGAAATAACGTGGATCTTTCATGGGTTTTCTATATTTCAGGAAGAGACATCATTTATGTTATATTAAGCCATACACCAGGGGATCTCTTTAAAGGACAGAATTAGAGAAACAAAGGCCTGGATGGGCCAGAAGTCTCTGCTTTAACTCTGAGTTACAGAATGTGGCGGCAGCACAGCTTCATAGAATGCCATCACTGTGACATCACAGATGAACATCAGAATGTTCAGTATCTCTATAACACTCGCTCTGCTCGTCTCCGCATTACTCGCTACTGCTTTACTAAAACACTACAGTCCGTTTGCTCTTCTGCATTAAACTTCCAGGAAATTTAGCCGTCTCCTAAAGTGAAAGCCATGCTGTTCACAGCTATTCTAATGCTGTTGCACTACTGCTTCAGCAAAAGAAAACCTAAGATCCTGCAGTCGGAAGGCACCATTTCTGCAAAACATCAAGGTAAGCAAGCACATTGTCATTGTACCATCTGTCCATCTGAGCATGTGTTCAAGTAAATTCTTATTTATGCAGTAAATGATCTCCATCAAATGTGCTTTTGTGTGCACAATTGAAAAGTTGTGTTGTATTTGCTGCTCTAGGCCTTGAGCCCAGCTTTGAGAGGTGAGACACTTCATCTGTAGACAGTGTGAACACATGAATACACACAGATCAGTGTGCAATGGTCTGATCAGCTTGACATTACAGGAGATTTACAGTTAAAAAAACAACAAAACACATCAATTGGTTAAGACATCAAGTAGGATGATTATTATTTATTTCTTTTTATAATCTGAACTCAAAGATAATAGTGTGCTTAATGGGTACTTGAGCTTAATAGGTCCGTTTACCCGTTTGCAGTGGTGCAGAACTCAGGACTGTAAGAGGTGTTTCTAATCTTGACCGCTCCATTTACATTCATGAATACGGACAGAATATTAGAAACACTTTTCAATATAATGTTCTCCAGTATCTTATACAGTACTTTCTATTATTAAGTTGGCTTGGGAGAGACAACTTACTGATATTGCTATTTGGAAATTTCTGACTCGAACTCCTCCGAGAGCTTTAAAGCTACACTGTGAGATATTTCCCCCATCTAGCGGTGAAACGGTATATGACCATCCAGAAAATATTAGTTTCTGTTCCTCCCAATTCCGATTTCGTTTTAACTCCTACGGTGGCCGATTTAGTCCAAGATTAACATGGCTTCCAGTTCCACCTCGTCCATTAGTGTTGATTTGCCTGTTGTGTTGCGTCTTAATTCTCTTTTCCGCTTCCTTGGCGACTCTGTGACATATCCTGGAGAATAAGAGTGATCCTCCATCAGCAAGACTTTCACAAAGGCTTTCAGGTTTTCATAGAGCAGTCTCAAGCAATCCCCCTCTTCACATTCGACACGGTGCCATCGAGTGTTCAAACGCCAAAGGCCAAGCTTGAGTTTACGGGTATGTCCCTCTTTGGCTAATGTACTTTCAAGATGGAGGGGCAACATGGCGACCCCCATTCGAACCCCTTACCGGTATGTATTTTCAATGGCATATTATAAACTTACGAGAATACTTTATTACTTGAAAGAAGTAAATATGCATTAATGAGCACATATATTTGTGAAAGAACTAAGGGTTTTTAGCTAAGATTAAACTACAAAAGTTACACAGTGTAGCTTTAACTCCACATACTCCAAACTCGGCTCAGAGCTTCAGACTGTTCTGACTCGGTGTGCTGTATCTTTTCTAACTGATCCGACTTACGGTGTTCCTAAGAATGACTTCTCAAATTGGGAAAAATCCCATTGACTTTCATTGAAGGAATGTTCGGATGAGCCAAGACTGTTCAGACTCCAACTGACAAAATTCAAATCTAAACATGTACTATTTCTAATCCACTGAGACTCACTTAGACTTCCATTCTATCTAATCTATTTCTATCTGTCTGTCTAAATCACGGTAAATCATACTAGAACATGGTAAATCATGGTAAACTATGGTAAATCATACTAGAATCACGGTAAATCATGGTAAACTATGGTAAATCATACTAGAATCATGGTAAATCATGGTAAACTATGGTAAATCATACTAGAATCATGGTAAATCATGGTAAACTATGGTAAATCATACTAGAATCACGGTAAATCATAGTAAATCATACTAGTATCATGGTAAATCATGGTAAACTATGGTAAATCATACTAGAATCATGGTAAATCATGGTAAACTATGGTAAATCATGGTAAACTATGGTAAATCATACTAGAATCATGGTAAATCATACTAGAACATAGTAAATCATGGTAAACTATGGTAAATCATACTAGAATCACGGTAAATCATGGTAAACTATGGTAAATCATACTAGAATAATGGTAAATCATGGTAAACTATGGTAAATCATACTAGAATCATGGTAAATCATGGTAAACTATGGTAAATCATACTAGAATCACGGTAAATCATGGTAAACTATGGTAAATCATACTAGTATCATGGTAAATCATGGTAAACTATGGTAAATCATACTAGAATCATGGTAAATCATGGTAAACTATGGTAAATCATGGTAAACTATGGTAAATCATACTAGAATCATGGTAAATCATACTAGAACATAGTAAATCATGGTAAACTATGGTAAATCATACTAGAATCATGGTAAATCATGGTAAACTATGGTAAATCATACTAGAATCATGGTAAATCATGGTAAACTATGGTAAATCATTAGAATCATGGTAAATCATACTAGAATCATGGTAAATCATGGTAAACTATGGTAAATCATGGTAAACTATGGTAAATCATACTAGAATCATGGTAAATCATACTAGAACATAGTAAATCATGGTAAACTATGGTAAATCATACTAGAATCATGGTAAATCATGGTAAACTATGGTAAATCATACTAGAATCATGGTTAATCATGGTAAACTATGGTAAATCATTAGAATCATGGTAAATCATACTAGAATCACGGTAAATCATACTAGAATCACGGTAAACTATGGTAAATCATACTAGAATGGGGTAAATCATACTATAATGGGGTAAATCAAACTATAATGGGGTAAATCATACTATAATGGGGTAAATCAAACTAGAATGGGGTAAACCGGTAAATCAAACTAGAATGGGGTAAATCATACTAGAATGGGGTAAATCATACTAGAATGGGGTAAATCAAACTAGAATGGGGTAAATTATACTAGAATGGGGTAAATCATACTAGAATGGGGTAAATCATACTAGAATGGGGTAAACTGGTAAATCAAACTAGAATGGGGTAAATCATACTAGAATTGGGTAAATCATACTAGAATGGGGTAAACTGGTAAATCAAACTAGAATGGGGTAAATCATACTAGAATGGGGTAAATCATACTAGAATGGGGTAAATCAAACTAGAATGGGGTAAATCAAACTAGAATGGGGTAAACTGGTAAATCAAACTAGAATGGGGTAAATCATACTAGAATGGGGTAAATCAAACTAGAATGGGGTAAACTGTGGTAAATTATACTAGAATGGGGTAAATCATACTAGAATGGGGTAAATCAAACTAGAATGGGGTAAATCATACTAGAATGGGGTAAATCAAACTAGAATGGGGTAAACTGGTAAATCAAACTAGAATGGGGTAAATCATACTAGAATGGGGTAAATCATACTAGAATGGGGTAAATCATACTAGAATGGGGTAAATCAAACTAGAATGGGGTAAATCAAACTAGAATGGGGTAAATCATACTAGAATGGGGTAAATCATACTAGAATGGGGTAAACTGGTAAATCAATCTAGAATGGGGTAAATCATACTAGAATGGGGTAAATCATACTAGAATGGGGTAAACTGGTAAATCAAACTAGAATGGGGTAAATCATACTAGAATGGGGTAAATCATACTAGAATGGGGTAAATCAAACTAGAATGGGGTAAACTGGTAAATCAAACTAGAATGGGGTAAATCATACTAGAATGGGGTAAATCAAACTAGAATGGGGTAAACTGTGGTAAATTATACTAGAATGGGGTAAATCATACTAGAATGGGGTAAATCAAACTAGAATGGGGTAAACTGGTAAATCAAACTAGAATGGGGTAAATCATACTAGAATGGGGTAAATCAAACTAGAATGGGGTAAACTGGTAAATCAAACTAGAATGGGGTAAATCATACTAGAATGGGGTAAATCAAACTAGAATGGGGTAAACTGTGGTAAATTATACTAGAATGGGGTAAATCATACTAGAATGGGGTAAATCAAACTAGAATGGGGTAAACTGGTAAATCAAACTAGAATGGGGTAAATCATACTAGAATGGGGTAAATCAAACTAGAATGGGGTAAACTGTGGTAAATCATACTAGAATGGGGTAAATCAAACTAGAATGGGGTAAACTGTGGTAAATTATACTAGAATTGGGTAAATCATACTAGAATGGGGTAAATCAAACTAGAATGGGGTAAACTGTGGTAAATGATACTAGAATGGGGTAAATCATACTAGAATGGGGTAAATCAAACTAGAATGGGGTAAACTGTGGTAAATTATACTAGAATGGGGTAAATCATACTAGAATGGGGTAAATCAAACTAGAATGGGGTAAACTGTGGTAAATCAAACTAGAATGGGGTAAACTGTGGTAAATCATACTAGAATGGGGTAAACTGTGGTAAATCATACTAGAATGGGGTAAATCAAACTAGAACGGGGTAAACTGTGGTAAATCATACTAGAATGGGGTAAATCAAACTAGAATGGGGTAAACTGTGGTAAATTATACTAGAATGGGGTAAATCATACTAGAATGGGGTAAATCAAACTAGAATGGGGTAAACTGTGGTAAATTATACTAGAATGGGGTAAATCATACTAGAATGGGGTAAATCAAACTAGAATGGGGTAAACTGTTGTAAATCAAACTAGAATGGGGTAAACTGTGGTAAATCAAACTAGAATGGGGTAAATCATACAAGAATGGGGTAAACTGTGATAAATCATACTAGAATGGGGTAAACTGTGGTAAATCATACTAGAATGGGGTAAATCAAACTAGAACGGGGTAAACTGTGGTAAATCATACTAGAATGGGGTAAATCATACTAGAACGGGGTAAACTGTGGTAAATCATACTAGAACGGAGTGAGTGTTTGAGTGAGTGTGAGAGTGTGAGAGTTAGTGAGTGAGCGAGTGAGTGAGATTGTGTGTGTGTGTTTCGTGAGAGAGAGAGTGTGTGTGTGTGTGTGTGTGTGTGTGTGTGTGTGTGTGTGTGTGTGTGTGTGTGTGTGTGTGTGTGTGTGTGTGTGTGTGTGTGTGTGTGAGAGAGAGAGAGAGAGAGTGTGTGTCTTTATATGTCAAAATTCAAATGTTGACAGTTGGAGAGGCTCGATGAGCCTCCATTAGCTGCCATTCTATGTACTATTTCTAATCCACTGACACTCACTTACCTTCCATTCTATCTAATATTTCTAATCTATCTGTCAATCTATCACTCTGAGTGATATATATATACATATATATATTTATATTTATTTATATATATATATATATATATATATATATATATATATATATATATATATATATATATATATATATATATATATATATATATTATTGCCTTATAATTATTACATAATTACATAATTTCCATATAGGAAACTAGTGCTTATATTTTTCAATATACTGCAATGTATGCATTGACATTGTATGGCTATATATTAACACATAAAAGAATTTGAGAAATTAAAGGGTTAGTTCACCCAAAAATGAAAATAATGTCATTTATTCCTCACCTTCATGCCGTTGCACACCCGTAAGACAAATTACACAAAAAAGAACACAAATTAAGATATTTTTTGTTGAAATCTGAAGGCTCAGTGAGGCCCGCATAGGGAGCAAAGCAATTTACACTCTCAAGATCCATTAATGTACTAAAAACATATTTAAATCAGTCCATGTGAGTACAGTGTATATATAAACACACACATACATACAGTGTTGGGGTGTGTAACTAGTTAAATGTAACAGCGTTATGTCATTGAATTACAAAATAAACAACTGTAAACTGTTACAGTTACTAAGAAAAAAATGTGTCATTAAATTACAGTTACTTGTGAAAATGTTAACGGTTACAAAGGGGGGTTACATCTGCATGAGTAAATATATATTCAATATATTTTGCAGTGTCTTATCACATGCACATCTATATGTTATGAAGTGAATTACTGAATATAAAATTACATACATTGATATATTAGTAAATATATTGTCACATATTTTTCAATATATGAAAAGCAGTAATTCCTCATGTATTATTAAATATTGTAATATATTTATCCTGTATATTTTCAATATAACTTACTGTTAAATAATTATATATATATATATATATATATATATATATATATATATATATATATATATATATATATATATATATATATATATATATATATATATATATATATATATAAGGAAATATATTTTCTTATAAGGGTGCGTAAGGGTGTACCCATTTTTATTTATTTGACTTGCTAATTAATATACTAAAGCAAAATCTAACTGATTTGCAGGGGTTGTATTTAACACAACCAGCATAAAAAGTTTTTTTTTCACAGTGTAGGACATATATGATTGAAAATATGTTAATATTGAACAATTTGTATATGTTTTTTGCAGCATATATGATCCTTACAAATTTCTGTTGAAACATATAAGAATCTCGTGCCTTTACAGCAAATTTACAAAGAGGATTTAAAGATAGCTGAATTACTTTTTCCCAACAGTGCAATCAAAAAAATATGAACATCTTTAAAGGTCCCATGGCATGAAATTTTCATTTTATGAGGTTTTTCAACATTAATATGAGTTCCCCTAGCCTGAATATTGTCCCCAAGTGGATAGAAATGTTGATCGGTGTAAACCCGAGTTCTGGCTGTCTCTCTCTGCCTTTGAGAAAATGACAGGCCAGACGAGCCAATCCTGAAGCCTCCTGTTTTGACGTCCAAGCAGGAACGGTTACCTCCCTTTCCTCCGCCCAGAGAATCTGGCACGCCCATGCAAACGCTCGAGAGATCATAACTTGTGAAAGTGTGAATGCTGGCATTTTCTCAGTGTTTGGATGTACAAATGAAAACAGAAGTCTTTTTTCAGTTCCTTCTGATCTGTGATCAGTAATTTCTGATGTGTAGCTAATTATTTATTATTCGTGCACACAATGCGGCTTCTCTCTCTCCAGACAGAACGGTGTTTTCTATCTTGTGAGTCAGTGTTTTTGTACGTCCTCGTCGCGTCTACCGGTTCTAAAATGTGCATACAGTCGTGAGTTTCTGCTCAACATCGGCCTCACACACGCCGAAGCCCGGGCTGGACTGGCCGTTGGCCTTCAACATCCCCGACCCCCAGTACTGCATCTGGCCCACAGCGGAGGCACCAAACGCGGCGTGAGATTAAGCAGAAGGGGGGTAAGTTAAGCGTGAGCATATTCGGGCTAGCCAGCCTAGCCCCACAATAAACTGGATTACATTCGATTACTGCTGTTGTGTCTTTGTTTGCGCTGTGTACTCAACGCGCGTCACTGACGCTTTTATTTTATTTAAAAAATAATGCTATTATCAACACTTACTTTTAACTCGTTCATCTCGACAGCTGTAATGGTACTTTGCATGTGTTACAAAGTTGGTAATAATGATGAAGAAGGAATCGGTGTGACTGGGACTCGTGTTTATTCAGAACTCTCAGATACAAACACAATAAACTCGCGCTGACTGACAGCGCTCTCATAACTCAGTAGGTACTATAAGTAACTTTGTTAGCGATCGCTGAGCTCCGTCTCTGGTACGTTAGTGATGTCCGGTTCGCGAACGATCTTTCTTTTGAACCGGTTCTTTTTAGTGAACCGAATCAGTTCACCAAATCGGACTGAATCGTTCTAGATGTCAGCCAATCACAACAGTGGGCGTTTTTACTGAAGTCTCACAGCAGACACGCCTCTTGAAGCAGGGCATTCAGCCACTAAAAACAGAAAAACAAAACAAAAACAGCAGTATTGAAAAAATGCCTTTTATTTCTAAATTATGACATTTTATGATGTAAAAGTCATACTAACAATATAAGTACACCTCAGGAAACATTATAAAATAATAGAAAAATGCCATGCCATGGGACCTTTAATCATCACAGTAACCATTATACTGATAAAAATTAAGTAAATTTAAAAGTCTAATAGTTTCTGCTTTCTTCTTTTGCTACAGAGTCTGAGCCTACCACTGACTTTCAGATTGACGCTGGCCCTCAGGTTGACGACGCCGCCTCTCAGGTTGACGACGCTGCCTCTCAGGTTGACGACGCTGCCTCTCTGGTTAACGACGCTACCTCTCAGGTTGACGACGCTGCCTCTCTGTTTGACGACGCTGCCTCTCTGGTTGACGACGCTGCCTCCATGGTTGACGACGCTGCCTCCATGGTTGACGACGCTGCCTCTCTGGTTGACGACGCTGCCTCTGAGATTGACGACGCTGCCTCCATGGTTGACGACACTGTCTCTGAGATGGACACTGCCTCTGAGATGGACACTGCCTCTGAGATGAACACTGCCTCTGAGATGGACACTGCCTCTGAGATGGACACTGCCTCTGAGATGGACACTGCCTCTGAGATGGACACTGACTCTGAGATGGACACTGACTCTGAGATGGACACTGCCTCTGAGATGGACACGGCCTCTGAGATGGACACTGACTCTGAGATGGACACTGACTCTGAGATGGACACTGACTCTGAGATGGACACTGCCTCTGAGATGGACACTGCCTCTGAGATGGACACTGCCTCTGAGATGGACACTGACTCTGAGATGGACACTGCCTCTGAGATGGACACTGCCTCTGAGATGGACACTGACTCTGAGATGGACACTGCCTCTGAGATGGACACTGCCTCTGAGATGGACACTGCCTCTGAGATGGACACTGCCTCTGAGATGGACACGGCCTCTGAGATGGACACTGACTCTGAGATGGACACTGCCTCTGAGATGGACACGGCCTCTGAGATGGACACTGACTCTGAGATGGACACTGACTCTGAGATGGACACGGACTCTCTGGGTGACGCTGCCTCTCAGGATGAAGCTGCCATCTCTGGTTGAAGCTGCTGCCTCTCTGGTTGACGCTGCTGCCTCTCTGGTTGACGCTGCTGCCTCTCTGGTTGACGCTGCTGCCTCTCTGGTTGACGCTGCTGCCTCTCTGGTTGACACTGCTGCCTCTCTGGTTGACGCTGCTGCCTCTCTGGTTGACGCTGCTGCCTCTCTGGTTGACACTGCTGCCTCTCTGGTTGACACTGCCGCCACTCATGGTGACGCCGCATCTCAGATTGACGCTGCCTCTCAGGTTGACGACACTGCCTCTCAGGTTGACGACGCTGCCTCTCAGGTTGACGACGCTGCAAACACTACAAATTAATAAATTAATGCAAATTATACAGACCCTTGTTATATTAGTCAGATTCATTATTTAATGATTTGTATAAATCGAGATTGAGATAGAAATAGGAACAGAGTGTTTCGATTTCACTGAATCATTTGTTGTGAATCAATCGGTTCAATTGACTCGGAGAGTCTAAAGCTCCGGTTCTCTCTCCAGAGACTGAACTCATGTTTCAACTGATTCACGATAAAGAGCGAAATGAGCCGCTCCTTCTGTTACTCATGAGTTTATTCTGTTACTTTACTCACACAATGCTGATAAATGTTAGATAAATCACTGAATCATTTGTTGTGAATCAATCGGTTCAATTGACTCGGAGAGTCTAAAGCTCCGGTTCTCTCTCCAGAGACTGAACTCATGTTTGAACTGATTCATGATAAAGAGAGAAATGAGCCGCTCCTTCTGTTACTCATGAGTTTATTCTGTTACTTTACTTACACAGCGCTGATAAATGTTAGATAAATCACTGAATCATTTGTTGTGAATCAATCGGTTCAATTGACTCGGAGAGTCTAAAGCTCCGGTTCTCTCTCCAGAGACTGAACTCATGTTTGAACTGATTCATGATAAAGAGAGAAATGAGCTGATCCTTCTGTTACTCATGAGTTTATTCTGTTACTTTACTCACACAACACTGATAAATGTTAGATAAATCACTGAATCATTTGTTGTGAATCAATCGGTTCAATTGACTCGGAGAGTCTAAAGCTCCAGTTCTCTCTCCAGAGACTGAACTCATGTTTGAACTGATTCATGATAAAGAGAGAAATGAGCCGCTCCTTCTGTTACTCATGAGTTTATTCTGTTACTTTACTCACACAACGCTGATAAATGTTAGATAAAGCAATGTAGTGTTACATTTAATAATAAATAATTAATTATGCCTTCCCTTTAACACTTTAAACACAAACCTTTCTTCAGAATCACAACAGATGCAGGAGTGCGGCGCCGCCTTATGATGTCATTCACCAAGACCAAAATAAAAGTCCCTTTCACTGCTGAGTCTAATCACAAAAGTGCAAAGAAATTTACATAGAAAAATATATGTTAATAAAAATAAGAAAAGATGACAAAATTAAGAGTTAAATGTATTATTGAAATACATTTAATAATACAGTTCACATTGAGAGATAAAAATGTTTGTATAGATATACACAATATATAAAACGCACATTATAAATTAAATGAATGAGGGAATACCAGAACTTCACAAGCAAATAACTGGGTTCCTGACGGTCCTTAAAAATTTGTTCAAATTTAAGGCCATAAAAAGTCACAAATAGTATAACAAACCTAAATTATAATTTTAACAGGCCTTTCATTTGTGGCTGTAAAACCAGAGAGAAACCGAGCAGTTTGGATTCAACCCTCAAACTAAAGCTTTTTTCCTGATGGCTTATGCTACTTAAATGTCTACTTTATCATGTTTATTGCCATTTATTAGTTTATGGCTTTAAAATGGGAAAAGTGATTCAACAATCTGTTGAAAGATTATAAAGATTTAATGAAAATAAATCTACTGATTTAAGGACATTCATATTTTTTTTAAATGTTATACTATTTTCAGGAATTTAGATGATTCAGACTTAGATGAACTTTATACACTGACACATATGAACTTTATTTTATGAAGTTTATTTTGGTTGGACAGTTGCGTTCAGTCTGTGTTCACAGTCGGTGTGAAAAATCATACAGTGTGATGTGTTTAAGAACCAGCTGTTGCCAGTCGTCCTCACAAAGGTTTTATTAAACATGTTTAATATTTGCGACTGGCGCAGGTGTTTATGCTGAGTAGATGTGTTCCCTGTCAAACATCAATCTTGTAATTTTATCAAGCACAATCTTTTTGATGTTTATTTTGTATTAATTCATAAGTTAACATTGCACTTTAACGGGCTATTCATTTTGTGCTGCATTTTGTAAAAATTCAGAATAAGCGCTGATATCTCTCATTTTAAAAATAGAAATAAAGGGTGTTTTTACACTGGCAGTTTAGTTCAGAACGGGGCACGGTTCGCTTGAAAAATTGGTAATGTGAAAGCTGGGAGCGCACCAGGGTACCGAACCCGAGACTGCTCTGAGTTCAATTGTACTCAAACTGTGCCGTGTTTCACGTGAACAGTGTGAGAAACACGGACTCGGGTGCGCTTTGGTTTAAAAAAGAAACCTTCGCATTCGTTTTAGCTGATTATAATGTATTTAGTTCAATAAAACGCATGTAAGGGATGATAGTGTTGATGATTTATCTTGGATACGAGCAAGAGCGAGTCTGCAGTGTATTCGCGCATTGCGAGTGCAATCAGGACAACAAATGAATGGCAATCCACTTTCTCCTCAAGAGTCCCTTTGCAAGCATGAGCAGAAAGCCGCCTTCATCCGACACACATACAAGGTATTTGTCAATGTCAAGGATACTTCTTTGGCAGGACTGGTCCTTCCAAATCACTTCCTTCAGAGGCTAGGCGAGGCTCCTCTTTAGCATTCGGAGAACACGTAAATGGAACAGGCTAGCAAGTGCACATCATTACGTCAGTGAAAAGGTCCACTTTCGGCGTTGAAATATGGAAGTGCTAACGCTAATGGTTTGGTTGCTGTACAGCATTTTTTCTGATATGGAGATGGAGATTGTGAGGCAGCATCGGCGTCAGGCTCGCAGGAGGAGAATTTTAATTTGTCGCCACCTCTGCCGTCAAAGACGTGGGATGGTAAGTATTGTTAACGCTCGTATCATTAATTTAAAAAGAATTCACAATCCATTATGTTATGGGTTAAATTGACCTGCACAGTCAAAGAATCAATATGATTAAATAGGAGTTTATTGATTTAAAAACGAATATCCGGTTAAGTCTGACGTCACATGTGACGTTTTGCCGCTTCCGGGTCCAAGCACTCCGCAGCGTCCAGTTCAAATAATGGCGGAACCTGTCAATTTATTTACGATCACCTCTTTCTTTAGTGTGGCACCCTTGGCGGTCAAAAAGGGTTTAAATTCTTTTAATTCATCATTCAGGTGGCATAATTAAGGGAAGAGTCCAAGCATCAACGAAAAAGAAGGTTTACAAGGTTGAGATGAGTTAGGTGTAAACTTGTTAGCTAGTTGACAAAAGTTGATATTCCATGTTCTGGATGAGGTATTTCAAAAGAGAAAATGTGCAGGACTGCTATAACTGTGGATGTTAACGAAGAGGAAAAGGTAAATATGTGACAGACAGTTTTTAGAGGGTTAGTGAACTTAGGCTAGTCAATTTAGTAGTATGATCTGACAGTCCCGGGCTAGCTACATAAGTATTATGATAAACACAGCGCTGGAAGCAATGATTTTTGTTTGTCACATGCACAGTTATGTATAGAATATACAACCAGCAGTGAAATGTAAAATGTAGAAGCGTTAGGGTGAAGGTTCAATTGTTTTCAATACAGGTAGATGCTGAGGGTCAGACAGTCAGGTACAGCACATGCGAGTGTCCAATCGGCAGAGACAAGTGCCATCATATGGCAGCTTTAATGATTTGGGTAGAGAAAATGTGTCCCGCACCGACGTTGAATGTGTGTGGAAGAAGGCCAATACTCCGAAGGGGGATGAAATTGCATCCAAGAGAGTGTCTGACATGGCACCATTCACAACACAAGGTTTGTAATACGTTTCGTAATGTTTCATGGTTTGAATTATTTTATTAAATGCGTAATATGGTTTAATGCTATTGCTAATAAGATTAATCGTATTAATGAAACTCTTCTAACATACACTCACGGTGTGTTGTAGTGCAACTGAAAAATCATGACCATCAGCTTTATCACCATATTGAAATGTAAGACAGTGAGGCTGAGATGTACACTGATTTTAGCTCAGCTTGTGTGCTATAAATGAATGCTCATAATAAAAGGCTGTTAAATTGAGAAATATTTATCACTTGAAACGATCTTATATACTATTACTCGTTTTTATAACCAGTCTTATACCATTATTTCAGCTGGCATCAAAAGACCTGTCACCCTGGAGGACAGAATGGGCTCAGGCATCCTTATTGAAACTTGGCCGCTTTACTGGGATGGGGTGGATTTTGAGCCCAGAGATGCCTCAGGTATTTATTACTTTTTTTCAAATGTATTTTGTACACTATGTGGTTAAGAATATGGACGCCTCACTGACTTGTGCCTGACTTTAAATCTAGACTCTACCAATCAAGACATTTGATGGGCTGGTGACCAGCCCAGGTTTTGTCCAAGCTGAGGACAAGGCTCTATATGTGCTGTCAAAGATCAGGAGAAGCAGCAGATTGAGCAAGCAAAAATGTACTTATTGTAAGCTGATATGGATAAAAGTGTCTGCTAAAGGTTGTAAATTTGCTCAGAATTTAGAAAATGCGATTTGGTTTTTACGTTAAACAGTAATGGCAATTGTTGAGCAAAAATGGTCTTTCTCATGGTTGGTTTCTTTTAACAGGTTTGCATATCGCCAGAAAAGAATAAGAGCAAGTAACTTTGGTTTGGTCTTGACAGCAGTCAAGCGGAAGTCTTACCCGCCTTCCATATTTAAAACCCTTCTTGTACAACCTCAAAGACGGATCTAAAGTAAGTTGTAGTTAATAAGTGAATATTTAGAATGAAGGCATGTGTCCAAGAATACACTTATAAGTGGTATTTGTCCCCTGTTACGGCCAGCTCGTTTCGACCGTACATAAAGGATAAAAGTACACTGAATGACTTGCAAGTTATTATTCTTCAAAATACAGATAAATTAATATAACAAAGTCTAGGGTTCAAAATCAAAGAGGAAAAATCATAATCCAAATGGGGAAGAGAAAAGGTGGGTATGGGTTGACACTAAAGGAGTACCCTGTGCGTTAAAAAGTGACGCCAAGGGATCCTGACCAAGCGTCAATATGTGACGAGTTGGGAGTGAGAATGTGTTGTCTCTCCAGTGTGAATTCTCATGTGGATTATAAAGCTTTCTTTATGATTGAAACTCTTTCCACACTGTTGGCAGGTGTAAGGCTTCTCTTCAGTGTGACTTCTCATGTGGATTATAAAGCTTTCTTTATGATTGAAACTCTTTCCACACTGTTGGCAGGTGTAAGGTTTCTCTCCAGTGTGAATTCTCATGTGGATTATAAAGCTTTCTTTATGATTGAAACTCTTTCCACACTGTTGGCAGGTGTAAGGCTTCTCTTCAGTGTGACTTCTCATGTGGATTATAAAGCTTTCTTTATGATTGAAACTCTTTCCACACTGTTGGCAGGTGTAAGGTTTCTCTCCAGTGTGAATTCTCATGTGGATTATAAAGCTTTCTTTATGATTGAAACTCTTTCCACACTGTTGGCAGGTGTAAGGCTTCTCTTCAGTGTGACTTCTCATGTGGATTATAAAGCTTTCTTTATGATTGAAACTCTTTCCACACTGTTGGCAGGTGTAAGGTTTCTCTCCAGTGTGAATTCTCATGTGGATTATAAAGCTTTCTTTATGAGTGAAACTCTTTCCACACTGTTGGCAGGTGTAAGGCTTCTCTTCAGTGTGACTTCTCATGTGGACTTCAAGGTTTCCTTTACATCTGAAACTCTTTCCACATTGTCGGCAGGTGTAAGGCTTCTCTCCAGTGTGAACTCTCATGTGGACTTCAAGGTTTCCTGTTTGAGTGAAACTCTTTCCACACTGTTGACAGGTGTAAGGCTTCTCTCCAGTGTGAATGCTCATGTGCCTGTTAAGGGCTCCTTTATTAGAGAAACTCTTTCCACACTGTTGGCAAGTGAAATCAGTATCAATTAGTTTGTATCAAATATGCCAACTTTTTTGGAATGTGTAGCTCTGATGATATCCAAAATGAGCCAATATTTGGCATGACATTTCAAAATGTCTCACTTTCAACCATTGATATTTTTTTTATATTCTATTGTGAATAAAATATGTTTATGAGATTTGTAAATGATTGCATTCCCTTTTTTATTCACAATTTGTACAGTGTCCCAACTTTTTGGGAATTTGGTATATATGTTGTCAAAAACATCAATATTTCGATATATATTGATACTGAAATATCTGAAACGATACGATACTCCTTTTTTACAGTATCGATACCAGGTGCGCTCTCCTCTCTGACCGACAGCGAGTTGACCCGCACCCGCCTCCTCTCATTCAGTCCGGTTAACCCTCTGAACACGGCGAACGCATATTCTGCCGGATATTTCCTCATGACTGCGTGTTAGTGCAACGGTCTGAATTTCCAGTGGGGTTGCACATAACGTTAATTCTACTCATTCCCGCAGATTTCGCACTCACATCTGAAGCGCGCACACACATACCGTAATAAAGCCGCCTCTGACATACAAGTGCAAAAATGAGCTCCTTTTTCCAGCTTATTAATGGTAAAATACACTCAAAAAAATTCTCAATGTCAGTCTTGGTGAGTATTAACGTGAACACAGTTGTAAACAGTTCAGGAAGAGTGTGTAGCAGGAACAGTGTTTGGAATCCATGCGTGCGTCGGTCTTAAAGGGACAGCAGTTATTTATTATTCAAACTACAAAAAGACAAACAAACACTAACTCATTGTCATGTTCAAGAAACCAATTTGAAATGATCGAGGTGCATTATCCTGCTGGAAGTAGCCATAAGAGGATGGGGTACATGGTGGTCATAAAGGGATGGACATGGTCAGAAACAATGCTCAGGTAGGCCGTGGCATTTAAACAATGCCCAATTGGCACTAAGGGGCCTAAAGTGTGCCAAGAAAACATCCCCCACACCATTACACCACCACCACCAGCCTGCACAGTGGTAACAAGGCATGATGGATCCATGTTCTCATTCTGTTTACGCCAAATTCTGACTCTACCATCTGAATGTCTCAACAGAAATCCAGACTCATCAGACCAGGCAACATTTTTCCAGTCTTCAACTGTCCAATTTTGGTGAGCTCGTGCAAATTGTAGCCTCTTTTTCCTATTTGTAATGGAGATCAGTGGTACCCGGTGGGGTCTTCTGCTGTTGTAGCCCATCCGCCTAAAGGTTGTGCGTGTTGTGGCTTCACAAATGCTTTGCTGCAAACCTCGGTTGTAACGAGTGGTTATTTCAGTCAAAGTTGCTCTTCTATCGGCTTGAATCAGTCGGCCCATTCTCCTCTGATCTCTAGCATCAACAAGGCATTTTCGCCCACAGGACTGCCACATACTGGATGTTTTTCCCTTTTCACGCCATTCTTTGTAAACCCTAGAAATGGTTGTGCGTGAAAATCCCAGTAACTGAGCAGATTGTGAAATACTCAGACCGGCCCGTCTGACACCAACAACCATGCCACGCTCAAAATTGCTTAAATCACCGTTCTTTCCCATTCTGACATTCAGTTTGGAGTTCAGGAGATTGTCTTGACCAGGACCACACCCCTAAATGCATTGAAGCAACTGCCATGTGATTGGTTGATTAGATAATTGAATTAATAAGAAATTGAACAGGTGTTCCTAATAATCTTTTAGGTGAGTGTACATATATATATATATACACACACACATATATATATATATATATATATATATATGTGTGTGTGTGTGTGTGTGTGTGTGTGTGTGTGTGTGTGTGTGTGTGTGTGTGTATATATATAAACATACAGGGAGTGCAGAATTATTAGGCAAGTTGTATTTTTGAGGATTAATTTTACAACATTAATAATTAAACAACAACCATGTTGTCAATGAACACAAAAAACTCATTAATATCAAAGCTGAATATTTTTGGAAGTGGTTTTTAGTTTTAGCTATTTTAGGGGGATATCTGTGTGTGCAGGTGACTATTACTGTGCATAATTATTAGGCAACTTAACAAAAAACAAATTTATACCCATTTCAATTATTTATTTTTACCAGTGAAACCAATATAACATCTCAACATTCACAAATATACATTTCTGACATTCAAAAACCAAACAAAAACAAATCAGTGACCAATATAGCCACCTTTCTTTGCAAGGACACTCAAAAGCCTGCCATTCTGTCAGTGTTTTGATCTGTTCACCATCAACATTGCGTGCAGCAGCAACCACAGCCTCCCAGACACTGTTCAGAGAGGTGTACTGTTTTCCCTCCTTGTAAATCGCACATTTGATGATGGACCACAGGTTCTCAATGGGGTTCAGATCAGGTGAACAAGGAGGCCATATCATTAGATTTTCTTCTTTTATACCCTTTCTTGCCAGCCACGCTGTGGAGTACTTGGACGCGTGTGATGGAGCATTGTCCTGCATGAAAATCATGTTTTTCTTGAAGGATGCAGACTTCTTCCTGTACCACTGCTTGAAGAAGGTGTCTTCCAGAAACTGGCAGTAGGATTGGGAGTTGAGCTTGACTCCATCCTCAACCCGAAAAGGCCCCACAAGCTCATCTTTGATGATACCAGCCCAAACCAGTACTCCACCTCCACCTTGCTGGCGTCTGAGTCGGACTGGAGCTCTCTGCCCTTTACCAATCCAGCCACGGGCCCATCCATCTGGCCCATCAAGACTCACTCTCATTTCATCAGTCCATAAAACCTTAGAAAAATTAGTCTTGAGATATTTCTTGGCCCAGTCTTGACGTTTCAGCTTGTGTGTCTTGTTCAGTGGTGGTCGACTTTCTGCCTTTCTTACCTTGGCCATGTCTCTGAGTATTGCACACCTTGTGCTTTTGGGCACTCCAGTGATGTTGCAGCTCTGAAATATGGCCAAACTGGTGGCAAGTGGCATCTTGGCAGCTGCACGCTTGACTTTTCTCAGTTCACGGGCAGTTATTTTGCGCCTTGGTTTTTCCACACGCTTCTTGCGACCCTGTTGACTATTTTGAATGAAACGCTTGATTGTTCGATGATCACGCTTCAGAAGCTTGGCTATTTTAAGACTGCTGCATCCCTCTGCAATATATCTCACTATTTTTGACTTTTCTGAGCCTGTCAAGTCCTTCTTTTGACCCATTTTGCCAAAGGAAAGGAAGTTGCCTAATAATTATGCACACCTGATATAGGGTGTTGATGTCATTAGACCACACCCCTTCTCATTACAGAGATGCACATCACCTAATATGCTTAATTGGTAGTAGGCTTTCCAGCCTATACAGCTTGGAGTAAGACAACATGCATAACGAGGATGATGTGGTCAAAATACTCATTTGCCTAATAATTCTGCACTCCCTGTATATAAGTTGTTATTTAGGTTTTGCGCACAGAAACTATTCTCGTCGCTTCAAAAAGTTATTGTAGAGCCACTGTAGTGAGATGGACTTTGTAACGACGTCTTTAGTGCCTTTTATGGGTCTTGAGAGTGTATTGTGCCAATGGAGTCCTTTCTGAGCCATCGGATTTCAACTAAATTATCTTCATTTGTGTTCTGAAGATGAACGGACGTCTTGCGGGTGTCCAAAGACATGAGGGTAAGTCATTAATGACAATGAGGGCAAGTCATTAATTTTCATTTTTGGGTGAACTAACCCTTTAATACAGGTTCATATGTTAATGACTGTTTGGCTAAACATGGACAAAGTTTTTTTTTTTTTTTAAAGTTGGACGTTTGATGGAGTATTTCTGTGCCAAAAATACACGTTCTGTTTTCTCATAAGTTTTGGAAAGTTTTTTTTGAGTATGGGCCAAAGTGACGTCAACAAGGACGGGATGTCCTTTTACGGGGCGTACGGGCTCCTCTCCCAGAAGGGCACGCGGGACTAGAACAGAGAGCAAACGCTCGCCCATTGACGCACTGTACTCGGCTTTAGGGAAGTCATCGGCTGCGCTGCAGTCACAGGACTTCACGAAATCAACAATGTCACCAAAGATTTGTGTGTTTTTGGTTGTCAGGGCAAGACAACCCTGCACAGCTTCCCAAAGAACCCAGTGTTAATGGGACAGTGGATGGAGTTTGTTTTTCCGGAGCAGCAACGGAGTTGTGTAAGTGTTTTTGTTTGTTCCCTGCATTTCGGCGACAATCGTTTTATAAACAAGCCCCAGTTCAACTCCGGGTTTGTAGCTCGTCTAATGCTGAAAGATGGAGCGGTCCCAGCGATTAAGGTTCACGGTCGTGACTCGTGTGTTGAAAGCAGGCGGTGAGTAAAACTGCTTCAAATGTCTTTATGTTGTTAGCTATCGACTCATTCATTCAAATGCGCTACTTTTCCATTGTTTTTCTATGTAAACACGCACTAGACTGACATGCAAAACCACTTGCTACTGCTAACAATAAATCACATACAATAGTCCATAAAGTAAACCAAATTATTTTATTATTAAAACAGCTTTAATTGTTATCAGCAGGTCCTCAGCCCAAGCACATGCTCTACACTTCACCACAATGGTAACCTCCAAAAACACTAACATAACACAAACTTTTTAAATACCAACACAACAAAACATTAAAAAGTCTCTCTATTTTCTTATCTTGTTAAAAATGCATCAAATAGCACTTTATTTAAACATTTACTCTCCGAATTTAGCCCCTTTGCAAAGCATGATGGGAAGTGAAAGTCCTGTTTGATTGGGTTACTTGATTGAAACATGTTATTTCAAAATTAAAACAAGTTATGTCAAAAAGTAACGGTTTTAAGTCAATATAACTTAAAGCAATTACATTTGAACCAGAAACCTGATATAATTGTGTTAAATCAAGATGAATATGAAATAAAGTGAACAGCATAAAATAATTTTTTGAGTGTTGGCTGTTTCCTTTTAAGGTCCAGACATTAGTTTTTTGCCAGGTGGCTTCTTTAAATATACGACTTCATTATGTTGTCTTGCCACCAGCCAATCGCTGCATTACTGGTCGTGGTTTCGAGTATTGATGCATCTGCTCAGTGAACATAAGAACGCACAGTAATCTCAGATAACTTAATCCAGATATTTTGATCCAATCTGCAAATTCATTTGAAGAATTAAATTAGCCAGAGATCAGTTATCACGATTAGAAGATCTGGGATCTGTCAAATCATCTCAGATGCATTAAGCGGGGTATGAAGAACGGACCCCAGATTCAGCTGCAGTATGAAAATAGCTCTGATTTCACACAGATTCTGGTGCCATTTGAAATGGCAGAGCCTCAGATCTGCATGACTTTTCAGGAGTATCCGTAAGTGATGGTAAAAGACAAATCAGTTGATTTTTGAAATTGCTCCTTTAAACCTTGTCACACTGATAAACACTACAATTTATTTCCAGAATGAGTTTTCAAATGGCGTTTCTGGTCTCTTTGATACGGGAAACTCTTCTCACACTGAAGACATGGGAACTTCTCTCTGGTGTGAGTTATCACATGATTCTCATAGTGTTTCCTGTCTGTGAAACTCATTCCTCACTGATGATAACTAAAACCGTTCTCTCTCAAGTGAATTCTCATGTGGCACTTAAGGTTATCTTTAAATCTGAAACTCTTTCCACACTGACCACATGTGAATGGCTTCTCTCCAGTGTGAATTCTCATGTGGCGATTAAGGTTAACTTTAAATCTGAAAGTCTTTCCACACTGATCACATGTGAATGGCTTTTCTCCAGTGTGAATATGCATGTGTCCCCGAAGGCTTTGTTCCCCTGCGAAGCCATTCCCACACAGAGTACAGGTGTAAGGCTTCTCTCCAGTGTGAACTCTTAAGTGGATTTTAAGGCTTTCGTTACGCCTGAAACTCTTTCCACACTGAGTGCAGGTGTAAGGCTTCTCTCCAGCGTGAACTCTCATGTGTCTGTTAAGGTTTCCTTTATCTCTGTAACTCTTTCCACACTGTTGGCAGGTGAAATAACTTTTAGTTCCAGTCTTTTGAGCTCTTCTTTGTGAGGAAGTCTTTTTAGCCCCTGTCGATCTTTCTCCAGTCATGAAGTCCTGATGTTTATCATAAAGGTCTTTCTCTTCTCTTTCATGGGGTCATGATGACTCTCCTCTTTCAGTGCCATCAGATCTATGGCAAAACAGACCAAACAAGTTAGACATTTAAAGTATCAAAACCAACAACATGTACGTCATATACCCTATTCTATCCTATGGATCAGGGATAGGCAGCTTTGGTCCTGGAGGGCCACTGTCTTGCAATGTTAAGTTTCATCCCTAAACAAAATCGCCTGCCTGTAAATTTCAAGCAGTCCTGAAGCCTTAGGGTGAATTTTTTGGGTTGAGTTGGATTTTGCAGGTGTGTTTGATAGTGGTGTCAACAATAATCGATTCAGCGATGCATCGCAATGCGGGGCATGCACGATTCAGCATCGATGCGGCAAAGTGCCATAATCGATTATGTCACCGTTTATTTTCTGGCCTTGAGTTGAACAATAAAGTTGTGAAGTTTCAATTACTTCCAGGGTCATAACAACAACAATCAAGATGGCTGAGGCGGAGGGAGATGACCGCGATAGACGGGTAATTAAAAACGCACCCAAAGCTTGGAAAGCGGACATCTGCACATTTCGGATTCTGACGCCGGCTTCACACCGCACGCGTTAGCAGGGCAGGAGCGGTGGGTGTGGAGAGCGGGAGCCCGCGCCCCCATTGTGGATTCACACTGGCAGCGTTTGTCTCGCGCAGATATTGCAAATACAGACAAATATTGAACATTATGTCACATTTTCCTGTCTCGTGCTTTGATTTATGATGGGCAGCATATGCTGTGATTGTGAAACACACGGGGCACTTCACTACATGATTTCATGGTGAAATTTGTTATTTTCCATGTTAATCTGGTCAGTTTTGATCAAGAACAATCCACTGTGGCTTTAAATCAGCGTGAGCAGCGCGGCAAAAATAGACTCGGCGCCGAAACGATCGCGGCACTGCTGCTTCTGCTCCTGCTCCTGCGATGCGATGAGCTGCCGCGCCGCCTCTGCGTGCGATGTGAATGCTCTAATCTGTTAACATGGGCGCCGAAAAAAATATGCGCTGCTTACGCCCTGCTAACGCGCCTGCCACACTAAAATCAAGCACGAGAATTGACGAGTCCCTAGTGTCAACGTTACTGTGTGTGTTGCACTGAATATTTTTATTGCTGGGTGCCTGGGTGGTGGTTGTTGTTACAATAGTGTGACTGTAATTACGGATTAATATTTGCACAGGAGTTCATGAAGTGCCCTGTCTTAAGTGTTTTTTTTACACACAGTAAAAAGCTCTGTGTTCACTGCTGGAAAAAGTTGGCTTAGTTGGTTATTATTGCTCTATATAATTTCAAATGGTTCTAAAGCAGAGCGAAGAGAAACATTTCTCATTCAAAGCACTGAAAGCAGTGATTTATGTTTTCTTTTTCAGGTTTGAAAATGCCATATCCAATACCCTATACCATTCAATTAAATTTTATTTAATGACATTTATGTCAAAGATACAGGAGAGTGATAATACACACATAGCAGCCAATAAAATCTGTTGTTCAATATCTGACTCCTTGTATTGCCTCATGACTGATAAAAAATGTGCCTTGTTGTGTGCAGTAGAATTTTGATGCATCGCAATACATCGTAGAATCGAATTGAATCGAATCGTTACCTGGTGAATCGTAATCGAATCGAATTGTGAGGGCAGTGCTAATGCACACCCCTAGAAAGCAGTGATTTATGTTTTATTTTTCAGGTTTGAAAATGCCATATCCAATACCCTATACCATTCAATTTTATTTTATTTAATGACATTTATGTCAAAGATACAGGAGAGTGATAATACACACATAGCAGCCAATAAAATCTGTTGTTCAATATCTGACTCCTTGTATTGCCTCATGACTGATTAAAAATTTGCCTTGTTGTGTGCAGTAGAATTTTGATGCATCGCAATACATCGTAGAATCGAATTGAATCGAATCGTTACCTGGTGAATCGTAATCGAATCGAATTGTGAGGGCAGTGCCAATGCACACCCCTAGTGTTTGATCAAGGATAGAGCTAAACTCTGCAGAATAAAGGCTCCCCAGGACCAGAGTGGCCTGTCCCATCTACAGATCTTATACTCAACAGTGGTTTTCAAATTTGGTCCTAGAGATCCGCCAATGCACATTTTGTAACACCCGTTTCACAGATACTCCGTCTGCAGTGCATATGCGGTGCGTATTTTTGTCCGTACCCATGTTAACGGATTACAGCTTTCACACTTGTAAGGCTGCTGCCAGTATGTCCTGCCAGTATGTCTGGTCGAACGCTAGATGGAACAAAAGGCCCCCCTGGACATTACCACTTGAACTATCTCCTGCATATGTAACAGGGATCTCTAGGCGCAGCACACAGTGCAGTTCACACTTCACACACACTACCTCCCCTTCATCCCCCCTCCTTCTCACCTGAAATACACTGAAAAACCTATGCAATGTAAAGTATGTACAAGAAGAATCTATGTATGTTTGATATCATTTAAAGTGTCTCAGTGCGCCTGGTAAAATGGTCTCATTTTCCCAACCATAATGAAAAGCTAAAAGAAGTTATAAAATATGAGAAAGTGATGTATCTTCTAAAGATGTTTCCTCCCCCAGATCCTCCATTCAGACTGTACCTCCTGTATGTAAAACAAAAACCTATTCAAATACAAATTCTGATATCCCAGTGTGAACCCCTGAATAGGGAACCAAAATCTAATTATAATGATAGACGGCCATTTGGTAAGAATATTGATTTATCTGGGTATATAAGGAAAAGGTGCAGAAAAGTTTTTGGAGTCTGTAGGTTGACTGCCCACACAAACGCTGTGTGTAATTTTCGTTGCCAGGTAATAATTTCTACAAGTCATTCCAGTTCTGAATTATGTTATGATTAACTGATGATTTTATTCTTGCGGATTGGTTTTCGAATTATTGCTTCATTACCTGGTCAATAAATTGTAAACGTTTGATTTTATTCTGACTGACTCTGAGACTTGTTTTTTCCCAAATAAGATTAACGGATTCGTATATTGTCACAAGGTTGCGTCAGAGATTAGCGACGGCTAAAAACTGATATCAGGAAGTGTGCGGGCGACTTGGATGAGAGGATGTGTTTGTCCATCTAGGTTTAACCTAGCTTGGGCGCGTCCGATGACTTCTGTTCTAATTTAATGTTAAGATTGAATTGAGTTCCTGAAGGGCATCCAAGGGGGCTATTGAATATATCTTTGATCGTTGCACGTGTACGGCAAAGTCCTAGATATTTAGCCAACTGCCCCAGCTTCTGATCTTCGGGGCTGACCACTTGTGTGGGAGACCTTGGTAAGGAACTCGGAGCGATATAGTCTGCCTGATCTAAGTGGGTGAAATTTAAACAGAGTTTAAGAGAATAATCAAATATTCGTTCACGTTTTAACGATGCACAGATATCATTAAAACCTTTTCATTTTTGGAGTCAGATGAAACGAGCTATTACATGTGAGAAAATATATTGCATTTAATCTTGTTGTGTTGCGTGAAAGGAAAGACAGTAGCGCGCAGACACCTTCTCCCTGCCATTGGATGCCGAGAGTTGGGCCAGTGGGTTGCAGTTTCTGTCCGTCAATCCGTTCCAGGTGCAGTGCGTATACAGCAGTGTAGCGATTGTTTCCGTACCGAGTCTATTTTTTGCTGTGCTGCACTGCTGAATTAAAGGGACAGCACATTGTACGCATTAAAATAAACATGTACTGACACGTAAATCTAGTAATTTCGCAGGTCATCTTCTTGCTTCCTCCACTTCCGTACCATTGATTCATTAATGTTGAATTCTCTCGCTGCTGCTCTATTCCCATATTCTACTGCGTGACCGACAGCCTTGAGCTTGAACTCTGCGTCGTAAGTGTGTCTCTTGAAAGGTGCCATTTTGGGGTCTTTATACACAAGTGGTGTGGGACTGTGAGTAAGCACAGTACCAGTGTTTACTGACTACGGTAGCCGTAATCCTGCAAGAGGTGCGGCTTTGTAGTTTACCAGTCGTACTGAAAAATTGTATCATTATTAAATTGTTTTTATTGGTTTTTCATATTAAACATTTTGACAGATTATAAGGCACACTGTCTTTGAGAAAATTAAAGGCTTTTAAGTGCGCCTTATAGTGTGGAAAATACGGTACTGTTTCAAAGACAACACTTTTTTTCTCGGGTAAAGCAAGGAAACGTCACCTTACCTGGCATTTAGGATAAACAAATGTGACATAATGGATAGCACTCGTCCTGTCTTGGAGGTGGAAAAACAAAGTTCTTTATGACCCGCAGGATTTCTTTTAAAAGGGTTTAAAAACGAAAGAAAAGACGAGAGTCGGCTTTTGTATAGCCTATTGTAAGTTTATAGTTTAAATTGTTTGTGATTTTAGGCTATAACCTGTTTAAATGTTTTGCCACTTGTGCTAAATCTAAAGTACTAGGCTATTTAAAATTAAAGTAATGGATTGAATAAAATGTTTAAATGTAGAACGTTAAAACGTGACATCTATGAAAGTGTAAACAAAGAGAATTGCAATGCTGACAAGCCATGTACAGTAACAACTATTGGATTTGAATAAATGCTGTGTTTGTGGTATAGAACCGCGGATCAGTTGCGCACCGCCAACGCAGCACATGTGAAAGCACAACAGCACGTGATGCACCGCATACACAGTGTGTGTGAAACGGGTGTAAGACTCCCTTATTTATCTGGTTAAGATCATCAGTTTGTTAGGAGACTGATGACATTGATGGAGAAATTTGCAGTTTTAAATCTCAAACTACAATTCCTGTTCATCAGGAGAGAACCAGACCTGTTATAAAAGCTAAATATCCCCGAATTAAATTAATTGAAAAGAATACTACTCAAGTAGTAATAGAAGATGTTTGCTGCCATATTGATTACAGTAGCACACCAAAAGTAGTAGCTGTTTACAAACTTCCCTTGCTGACTTTCCGCAATTGTGTAGAGGTTGCATTTGCCACATGATAAGCTCTGCCATTTCTGTGGCATTTGAGAAATGGCAAAAGGAAGCTAAATTAAACCGTACTACTCATTTGAGCTGCGCAGTGTGGATCGTTTATCAAGCCTGAACCCAATTACGTGACACCATTTCTACACAGCGCTGAGAAATCAATTGAAGGAAATGTTGGGATTCACTGCAGTATTAATAACATCGCTGCGAGATCTAGCGAGAAGCATTCAAATACGGTGCAGAATGACCATAGATATCAGACTTGGAAACCAGGAAATACATTGTGCCATGAATGAACAAATTATAGAAGGTGTTTCAGTCCACAAAACTCACAATGGATTTAATATAGTAATGCTATCTATAACCATGGTATTGTGGCAGAAAGTCAAATGTTTTACATTATTTGTTTCAGGGTTTGTAGAGTGAAATTTAAGCACTTCCCAAGGACTTTCAACTGCGTCACACTTTTTCCAGCACTTTGACGGTATAAATATCCTTTTTAAATGTATAAACTGTTTTAATGTGATCACCAAAAACATTATTTGTTCATATCAAAGATTGCCCCAATTTGTAAGATTTCTTTGTTCTGCTGAACACAAACTAAGATATTTTGAAGAATGTTTGTAGCAAAACAGATAGAGCAACCGTTGACTACTAGTGTTAATTTTGTCACCTATTTTTAATTAAGTCTTAGTCTTGTGCCAAATGTCCTTGTTCGTTTTAGTCATATTTAGTCATTCACATATCTTTTTTTGTTAGTCAAGTTTTAGTCGACTAAAAAGCGAGGAGCTTTGTTTACAAGCAAAGGGAGACGCACCATATCTAAGCTGTTGAATTCTACATTGATCGCGCTTTAGGTCTGGGCGTAGTGCTCAAAATGGGGTTAAAGTGTGCATTTCCTGGATGCCCGAACTGTGAGAAACGAACAAGTACACGTAAAAGTGCCTTATCAAAGCCGCAAAATGAAAGTCGTATTCTCGCACATGCGTCGTGGTGCTTTGTGAGTTCACGTCAAAGGTCCAGGCCGAAGACAAGAACTTGTTGAATAAAGTCGTTTGCACAGAACTTGTGTTGTGCACAAAAACTATTCTCGTCGCTTCATAAAATTATTGTAGAACCACTTCAGTGAGATGGACGTGGTAACGACCTCTTTAGTACCTGAGGGAGAGTAAATGATGACAGAATTTCCATTTTTGGGTGAACCATCCCTTTAATGTCAATCCCTGAATGATTTTGATCTGGATCACTGAACACTTTCCCAGAGTTTAACGGCTTCAGATGGCCTGAACACAAACAGAAGCAGAATCGGGTTAAAGAATTAGATTGGAAATTTCCTCTTACCAGGGTCACAGGTGCTGAAGATGCTCAGTGTGTTTGTGATTAACTCCAGACTTCTAATATCATCGACTGTGACGAAAATTACGTTAATGACGCAGCTTCACGTACTTCTGTAATTTATTTGCGTTAATATATTTTAACGCGTTAAGGACTAAGCATGCGTTAACATTGACAGCCCATATGATTTGCTTTTAAATATAAACCCTGTCTGTGAAACCAGGCCATAATATTGAATGGCCTTTATGATTAAAAATCCCCCCTCGCCCCTCAGCGCTAGTTAGTGGCACCAGTGCTACTGCTCTCAAATGAGCCCTGAATTATGAATTATTTACTGCTTGATTTGATGTTTATTTACTGCTGTTTATGTTCAGGGATGTTCAAATGTTTTGAGCAAGTAGATATTGGGTTTAAAACATAAAATAATTTTTTTGTTTAAGCTACTTCAGCATTATTCTTTAATACAAGATTTATCAAATGACTGAGTTCAGCTTTGAGAATGAAACCAACCTGTGTGTTCCTCAGTTTCTTCATGTTTCACTCTCAATGTTTCTTCAATCTTCACGTCTTCTCTCTCCTCTTTCTCTGTTTGTTCCTCAGTTTCTTCATGTTTCACTCTCAATGTTTCTTCAATCTTCACGTCTTCACTCTCCTCTTTCTCTGTGTGTTCCTCAGTTTCTTCATGTTTCACTCTCAATGTTTCTTCAATCTTCACGTCTTCTCTCTCCTCTTTCTCTGTTTGTTCCTCAGTTTCTTCATGTTTCACTCTCAATGTTTCTTCAATCTTCATCTCTTCACTCTCCTCTTTCTCTGTTTGTTCCTCAGTTTCTTCATGTTTCACTCTCAATGTTTCTTCAATCTTCACGTCTTCTCTCTCCTCTTTCTCTGTTTGTTCCTCAGTTTCTTCATGTTTCACTCTCAATGTTTCTTCAATCTTCATCTCTTCAGTCTCCTCTTTAATGAACTCCATCTTTATAATAATATTGTGTGGCGTGGATCTCAGTCGCTTCCCCAGGAGTTTTTCAGTGTTTGTCCTGTTTAAGATGAGAATAATTAACAGAAAGAAAAATAAATCAAACTAAATCTTCTAAGCCATCCTCGGCGCCATTCCAGTCCGTCCGCCCATGCTTCAAAACGTCCACCATTGTGCCTGTACCTAAGCAGTCAAAAACCACCTGCTTAAACGACTGGCGTCCTGTTGCTCTGACCCCCATCATCAGCAAATGCTTTGAAAGAATAGTCAGAAACCACATCTGCTCTGTTCTCCCCCCCTCACTGGACCCACTGCAGTTTGCATACCGCACAAACCGCTCCACTGACGATGCCATTTCATCTACAATACACACTGCTCTCTCCCACCTGGAAAAGAGGAACACGTATGTGAGAATGCTGTTTGTGGACTACAGCTCAGCATTCAACACCATTGTGCCCTCCATACTTGACATTAAACTCCGGGCTCTAGGCTTAAACAGCCTGTTATGCAGCTGGATCCTGGACTTCCTGTCAAACAGACGCCAGGTGGTCAGAATGGGCAGCAACATCTCCTCATCACTGACTCTCAACACTGGAGCCCCTCAGGGTTGTGTTCTCAGCCCACTCCTGTACTCCCTGTACACACATGACTGTGTGGCTACCCACAGCTCCAACACCATCATCAAGTTTGCTGACGATACGACGGTGGTAGGTCTTATCACCGACAATGATGAAACGGCCTACAGAGAGGAGGTGCACACTCTGACACGGTGGTGTCAGGAGCACAACCTCTCCCTCAACGTCAGCAAGACCAAGGAGCTGGTGGTCGACTTCAGGAGGAATGAGAGAGAACACCGCCCCATCACCATCGATGGAGCACCGGTGGAGAGAGTCAGCAGCTTCAAGTTCCTCGGTGTTCACATCACAGAGGAACTCTCATGGTCCGTCCACTCCGAGGCCGTTGTGAAGAAGGCTCATCAGCGCCTTTTCTTCCTGCGACGGCTGAGGAGGTTTGGAATGAACCGCCACATCCTCACACGCTTCTACAGCAGCACCATCGAGAGCCTGCTGACTGGCTGCATCACCACCTGGTACGGCAACAGTACCGCCCGCAGCCGCAAAGCCCTGCAAAGGGTAGTGCGCACGGCCAGCTGCATCATCGGAGGTGAGCTTCCCTCCCTCCAGGACATTTACGCCAGGCGGTGTGTGAAGAGAGCTCAGAGGATCATCAGAGACTCTAGCCACCCGAACCATGGGCTGCTCTCACTGCTGCCATCAGGCAGACGGTACCGCAGCATTAGAACACGCACCAGCCGACTTCAGAACAGCTTCTTCCCACAAGCAATCAGACTACTTAACTCCTGATCCATCAGGATCATAACACACACTGGACAGAATATCACTCCGCACAACCCACTGTAGATACACACACATTATATACACATTTATGTATCATTTATTATTTATCATATAGCACCTATTGTACATAATTGGATCTCTACTGTGAATAATAATGTATACTGTACATTGTATATTATTATTATTATTATAGCTTAATGTATACTGTTTAATGTATGTTTAGTGTATATTGTTTAAAGTATATGTATATTGTAAGTATGTGTATATTGGCTAAAGCTGTGAGAACTACGCTCACATTGTGTAAATTATTTATTGTTTATTGTAGAGTTTACTGTGCTGTGAGTAATTGTGGGCGCATCAGATGTGTAATCTGTTGTTGCTTAAATGTTGTACATGTCATGTCGTGACTGCTATGTTGCTCGGAACTGCACCAAGAATTTCACCTGCTGTTGCACTTGTGTATATAGCTGTGTGACAATAAAAGTGAATTGATTGAATTGATTGATCTGAGTCTCAATAGAGAGTCAGAGAGAGAGAGAGAGAGAGAGAGAGAGAGAGAGAGAGAGAGAGAGAGAGAGAGAGAGAGAGAGAGAGAGAGAGAGAGAGAGAGAGAGAGAGAGAGAGAGAGAGAGAGAGAGAGAGAGAGAGAGAGAGATAATAGACTTAAATCACCTGGTTAGACTATAAAAACACTAAAAACGAACAAAACAAATTGTTAAAAGAATGTATATTATACAGACCCTTGATATATTAGGCAGTTTAGTAACTTAATGATTTGTAGAAATAGAGATCGAATCACTGAATCATTTGTTGTGAATCAATCGGTTCAATTGACTCGGAGAGTCTAAAGCTCCGGTTCTCTCTCCAGAGACTGAACTCATGTTTGAACTGATTCACGATAAAGAGAGAAATGAGCCGCTCCTTCTGTTACTCATGAGTTTATTCTGTTACTTTACTCACACAACGCTGATAAATGTTAGATAAATCACTGAATCATTTGTTGTGAATCAATCGGTTCAATTGACTCGGAGAGTCTAAAGCTCCGGTTCTCTCTCCAGAGACTGAACTCATGTTTGAACTGATTCATGATAAAGAGAGAAATGAGCCGCTCCTTCTGTTACTCGTGAGTTTATCCTGTTACTTTACTCACACAACACTGATAAATGTTAGATAAGGCAATGCAGTGAACATTTAATAATAAATCTTTAAACACAAACCTTCCTTTCTTCAGCAGAATCACAGCAGATGCAGGAGCGCGGCGCGGCCTTATGACGTCATTCACCAAGACCAAAATAAAAGTCCCGTTCACTGCTGAGTCTAATCACAAAAGTGCACAGAAATTTACATAGAAAATATATATTAATAAAAATAAGAAAAGATGACAAAATTAAGAGTTAAATGTATTATTGAAATACATTTAATAACACATAATACAGTTCACATTGAGAGATAAAAGACACAGTACCCGACTTCAATTTTTACTGTTTGTATATATTAGGGATGCACCGATATGAAAATTTTGGCCGATACAGATAACCGATAATTATTTTTATTTGAAAGCCGATAACTGATATATTAGCCGATAAATCTAAATACAAATTTGAATAAACATTGAGAGCCTGATTACAAAAACAAAAGGCTCCAACCATGGCCAAATTACTTTATTTAAAAAAATGGTAACACTTTACAATAAGGTTTAAGGTTTTGTTAGCATTAGTTAGCCAACAATGAATGAACAAAACTTCAACAGGATTTATTAATCTTAGTTCATGTTAATCTCAACATTTTCAGATCCAGAGTTGTGTGTGTTAACATCAGGTAATGCACTGTGAATGGACTGTTAATAAACACAACCATCTTATTACTAACATAGGTTATTGTTCTCTGTTTGTTCATGTTAGTTAATGCATTAACAAATGAGATCTTATTTGTAAAATGTTACCAAAAATTCTATTGCCTAAAAAAATAAAAATAATATACCTAAACAATGCAAACAAGTCATTGGACAGCATCACTGAGGCTGCATAAAGAATAAAAATGCAAGTGCATGAAATAGCCTCCGCACAGACAATAAGGAAATGGTTTTAATCAAACCATATTGTTGATGAAAATAATACAAGAACAATAAAAGTGCGAGTTATTAAAAATAACGCGTCTGTGTTTTCAAAAAAAATATGTTTAAAATTACAGTAATAGTAAACATCTTTAATATTAGTCTATTAGTCTGAATAACCATAAACTGAAGCGCTTAGAAGGTTAATTAACAACTAAGCGCATTATATATGAGAAAAATCTGATATTTATACAAAATAAATATAATTACAATTTATATTTGCACAAAATCACGCACAGGTGAATTATACTTAGTCAGAAAGCATTAAACTTCTGTGGATGCGCTCTTCCCGTTTGAGAGCGTGCGCTGAAACTGAAGCTCATCACCGGTAAAAGGATGTGAATGTGTTTCTGAAGAGCTTTCTCGAACGGAACATCTGTCGTGATGAGGTTGAAAAGATCTGCGGTGAACAAGTGCCAGCTTGATCCCCTCTAATGCTGGCAGTTGCTGTGGACGGCAACAGAAAACTCCAGCGGTTCAAAAAGGCTGAGAAGTGTTTAGTTGCTGTTATTGGTTGAATTTTACTTTTTTTTGTATACTATTATGACTTAATGTCTTATGTCAGTAATACAAAGACCATAGAGAAGAATGTTTCATACAGTGAAGACTCTTTTTCTATTATTGTCACAACATTCTCTGAATTACCCTGAAGTTGTTCTTTCTTAAGTTCGTGTTCATTGTTGTTTAAAAATCTGATCTACAAAATTAAATCTAATTTGTTTTATTAGTTCCGAGGGCTCTAGCTACTTCGAAGGGTTGTTTCTTTGCAAAGATGATGAGCTTTCCTCTTTTGTTCAATATATCCGTGAAAAAGTGCAACATGTAAGTTTACTACACTGCCTCAGATTGCGTGCATGTACACATTATGATTCATGATTTGTTTGTGAAAAGTTTTATACACTGATTTCACATACAAAGTCATGTGTACAAAATGAAATTTATCCCACATTTGGCAGGTTGGCGGGTGTTAATTTAGAACCCTGATTACACTGTATTCAGCACAAACTGGTGTAAGACCGCATGAATTCACTCCAAGGATCGGTAGCGAATCGGTAGCGAACCGTTAAATTTGTAAACTTAAACCCTTAATTGTACTCAGTAGGCCTATGCCTAGAATGTTACCTGTGTGAGAGAGAGAGAGAGAGAGAGAGAGAGAGAGAGAGAGAGAGAGAGAGAGAGAGCTAAAGAGCAGCTCTCTCTAGAGAAAGCAGAGAATCAAAAGAGAGCGAGCTACAGTTGAAATCCTCTTTTATCCTCCTCCCTGATGTCACCAAACTCAAATATGACTCTTTTAAAACTGACCAATCAGACCAAACCGTGAGACGTTTGAAAGTAACCAATGAGACGAATCTTCTCCCACTGTACCAAAGGTGTGAAAAGCATTTGGCCGGCAAGCCCTTCTTTTGTCCTTAGAAATCCCAAATGGCCCTTCTGATGGGGTTAAGGGGGAGGGGGTTGAGACAATTTCAAATATCTTGGTCACGACGATGGTTGGTAACAGTAAAGCAGATTCTTTTCTTCTATTTCAAATATCTTTGATTATTTTCCACCTTACACTGGGCTACCATAACATTTAAGCAACATGTATGTGTTTATGCATGGTTTTAAAAAAAATAAAAACATTTGTTTTACAATTAAGGCCTCAAAACACAATTGATACAGTCATGGCCAAAAGTGTTGGCACCCCTGGTAAATATGACCAAAGATGGCTGTAAAAAAAAAATAATAATCTGCATTTAACCTTTCATTGAAGTAAAAGAATTGGAAGTGGGGGGTAAATCACATTACGAAATAAATGCTTTTCTCCAGAACACATCGGCCATAATTATTGGCACCCTTTTATTAAATACTTTTTGCAACCTCCTATTCCCAAGATAACAGCTCTGAGTCTTCTCCTATAATGCCTGATGAGTTTGGAGAACACCTGAAGAGAGATATCAGAGCCCATTCCTCCATTCATAATCTCTCCAGATCCTTCAGAGTCCCATTTTCTATAGGATTCATGTCAGAGAACAGGGATGACTATGGCAGAAGCTTCATTTTGTGCTTAGTGACACATTTTTGTGTTGATTTTGATGTTTTTCAGGTTTTGGATCGTTGTCCTGAGGGAAGATTCAACTACGGCCCATTATAAGATTTCTAGCAAAGGCCGTCAGGTTTAGATTTTTTATCTGTTGGTATTTGCTAAAATCCATGAAACCATGTATCTGAACAAGATGTCCAGGACCTCCAGCAAAAACATAGGCCCACAACATTAAAGATCCAGCTTTATCTTTAACCGTGGACATGGGGGACTTTTTATCCCTGTTTGCACCAAACCCCTCTGGTGTGTTTGCTGCTAAAAAGCTCTTTTTATAGTTTCATCTGACACAAGAACCAGGTCACGTTTTAATTTCTAGTCGTGTCTGACAACTGAAAATGCTGAAATTTGTTTGTGGATGAGCGATTTTTCTTGAATCTCTCCCAAACAACATGTGGTGATATAGGGGTTGTTCTGACCCCAAGACTCAACTAATTTCTGCAATTATCCATCTGTGATCCTTGAAGAGTCTTTGGCCACTGAAACTCTCCATCTCACCGTGTATTAGGACGATATAGACACACGTCCTGTTCCAGGCAGAATCATAACATCTTTAGTTGATTGGAACTTCTTAATTATTGTCCTCAATGCTTTAGCTATTTTCTTACAGCTACTTTCTCTTTTGTGAAGCTCAACAATCTTTTTTCTCTTTTGTGAAGCTCAGCAATCTTTTGCTGCACATCAGAACTATATTCTGTGGTTTTACTCAATGTGATGAATGATTAAAGGAATTTGGCATTTGTGTTTCCTCATATTTATACTCCTTTGAAACAGGGGGTCATGGCTGGACAATTTCATGTTCCTAGTCACCCTGGTGCGATAAACATTTAAATTGGGAATATACTTCAGAGATAATTTACTCATAAACAATTCTAGGGGTTCCAATAAACGGGGTTTGGAGAAAAACATTTATTTCAAGTTTCCTCCCACTTTCAATTCTTTTGCTTCTATGAAAGGTTAGGTTTTTGCGATTTTTTTTTTTTTTTAATGATCAAAAGGATAAACAATGCAGATTTATTTTTACAGCCATCTTTGATCATATTTACCAGTGGTGCCAACACTTTTGGCCATGACTGTATGTGTCCACAAGACTTTTGACTAAAAGGTGTTGTTGCCTAGAGTTTTTGCTTCAAACTGATGTGAGAATCATTGAGCCTGCTCATTCAGATAAAACAATATATTCATTTACAATTTGTAAGACACTTTTTCTTTACAAAGGCAGTATGCGAGGAGGCGTGAACGTTAATGAATAATGCTGGGTATCACACCTGAGAGAACAAAAGAACGCATAATGGGCCGCATAATGACCTGCATAATGAATGAGCTTCAGGTATGTGACTGAGAGAGCGACAGAACAAAGGAAATATATTTTGTTGTAGTTTATTTAGAATGTAGTCAACAAAGGCCTATTATATTTTAAATGATCAAAAGATTTGACTACACTGCAAAAAATGCTCTTCTTATTTAGTATTTTTTTCTTCTTTCCAGTCCAAAAATCTAAACATTCTTAAATCAAGATTAATTTACTAGATAAGTAAAATTTTCTGGGGGAAAAAAATCAAAATGAAGTGAGTTTTTGCCTAAAACAAGCTTAATTATCTGCCACAACAAGAAACAAGATTTCAATCAGGAATGTTTTTGAAAGAAGTCTGATGCAAAAAAAAAAAAAACCCAAAACAGTAATTTTGTGACACTGAACCCAATTCAGTAAATACAAATAGGCCTGTCACGATAAATTTTGCTGTACGATAAATTGGCCAAGAAATTATTGCAATAAACGATAATATTGTCGTTCTGAGACCATTTTCATCTAAAACATCTGAAAACTGCAATGGATGATTGTGTTTTAGGTGCATATTATGGGTTCGTATCACGGTTTTAGGGTCATGGTTTTCGGTTCTGTGCGGTTTTTGTTGTTGTTTTTTCTTTTAATCATTAACACTCCAGAAATTTACTTCAGTATATGATATTTAGCTTAATTATCCACAAATATTTAGGATACAGTATTTAAAAAATTGTTACATCATGTAATAATGCAGAAACTGAATTTAACTTGACTTTAAGCACATTATTGGGACCATCTCGGAGGAAAGCTAGGTGAGATTTTGATACAGCAAGAGAGAAGACATTGATGACATGCTTTTCATTTATTTGGCAAAAAAAGGAGAATATGTAATGCTATCTCTACAGGAACTTATGTGCCTTTTTAGCACACAAAGATTGAACTTGAAGCACACAAAGATTAAGCTGAAGAATTAACTTGCATTTATCAAACTGCCAACTTCAGTGTAGCTTTAAGCCTTGTTTAAACTCGACGCGCCCGCACGAGCATGAGGGTGCGCGCGGCAAAAATGATGTCAACGCGGAGCGGGCAGTAGTGCGCGAGACCCCATTTCGCTATACACCCAGTCTGAGCGTCGAGTATAAACACCTCCCCAAACGGACGAGGTGCGCGCGCAGTCAGCGAGAGAGAGAAAGGAAGGAGGAAAACAAATAAGCATGCAAATGGAAATGATCACGATTTTTTATTGTGCGATTAATTTATTTATTGACTATCGCGACAGGCCTAAATACAAATACAAATAACTGAGTAATTGGTAATGATGAATGTTATAAGTAAAATATTTGGGATTTAAAACAACATAATGCAATGCAATTATGATTTCAAAGAGTATAGGGTGAATTGCAAATCTTGCACGCCAATGCCCCATTGGCCTGTTCTCTATATCTCGAAGCTGATAGGGGCTCCCTGAAGTGATCCCAATTCGTCGGTGACATCCGACGTACGTCTCCGTTCCCTCCTTCAGGGAACGAGGGTTACCATACGTAACTGAGACATTTCTTCACAAGTTTTTGCTGTCAACTGCCTCTGATGTGCAAGCGGCCATCAGATGCATGTGTAAAATTGAGCAGCTCATCAGAAAAGTGAATATAATGTGTAATTTATATTTGTGTATAGGCGGTCAGTGGAATTGCCGAAACCGATGGTCGGTGAAACGTTGCGAATTGTTGCAAACCGTTTCGCTCCTTGATTGGCCGCCGGAGGAATTGTTTCACTAAGTCCCACCTCTGCTCCCCTCGCCCCATTGGCTGGCCGGCGAATTGTTTCTGGCTCCGCGCTCGGATTGGCCACCGGGCAAATCATTTCACGCCCAGTACCCCCTCGCCCCATTGGCTTGGACGATTGTTTCAGAGGCGCTCGTTGCTCTCATTGGCCGAGTCCCCGCCGCACTCGTTCACTCGCCCTGTCAGCATCCCTAGCAGAAACACTGTCTTGCTGTTTTCGTCGATTCTAATCAACAAAACACAAACGTTTTTTAAAAACGATCTTCTGCAAACTTTAAAAGCATTTTTCCCCGCGATCGCCATTGTTTTTAAACCACTCTGCATTTTCGCTGCCCTGCATTTTCGCGGATCACGTAAGTCAACATATTTTGATCCATTTGAGTCGTTACGATGACGTGTAACCCACCTAAACATAGATTTCAGTGTAAAAAGTACAGTTTCATTCATGATTTTCATCAAAGATTAAATTAAACCCTTTCCCCCATTAAATGTATGTAATGCATGCAGATTTATGTATGAATTGAGTCGTGTAACCCACCTAAACATAGATTTCAGTATAAAAAGTAGTTTCATTGTAAGCAGATTTTTTTTCTATGTCCATTCGACCCTTTATTTGCTTTATGTCAGTTTTAAAAATCTACAACGATGAAAACTAAAACGAAATTTGTTTAAAAGCAATAAAAACATTACTAAAAAAGAAAAAAACCAACAACAAAACCCTTAGTAATGTATAATAATGTATCTATTATTACATTATTATAATGTATAATAATGTGCCTTTTTCAAAAGTATTTTGTTTGTGTATGCCACCAGTTACCCTTGATAATGTCTAATGTATTTTCCATAATATTTATTTTGTGTATGGAGTTTTCAGTGAACTGTTTGTCATAACAAAAGGTGCATTGCTTTACTGTTGCAGAATGGAGAGCCAGCCCAATTTTCGTTTGGAGGCTGGAGAGCTGGTGCTGAGGCCCTCTAAGAAGGCAGCCACTGCAGAGAAAATCCACCTCTCTCAAGTGGCTAAAGTTGTGCCCTTTGTACCAAGTTACCCTGAGACTGTGCTGGGGGAGGCCAAGGTCAGGATTATCGACGCTGGAGGGAACCCCTTTGATGAGCTGCTGGTGGCAAGTCAAAGTGCCATCCAGTTTGGTCAGTACAGGGGGAGAACCTTCAAGTGGTTGTTGGAGAACGACCTTGGTTACTCCCTCATGGTCCTGTCTGGGCATCAGCGGGAGCGTGAGGCTGGCAGGCTGGACAGAGGTGCCCTCATGGCCAACAAGGATGCCTTTCTACAATATGCCTGCGCATTCAAGAAGGTTGCACAAGCCATCAAAGTGCGCAGGCAGAGAGAGGGCACACTATCTGGCTGTGAGGGTGACTGTCTGGTGGACTTTGGGGTCCACAAGAAGAGCACCTATAAGGAGCTTTATGAGGCAAAGGACAGGGAGAAAAAAAGGTAATATACGCTTCTGCTGGCTTTTTAATTGTGTGCTGTTTTGTATTTATTTATTTATTTATTGTTGTAATAATATAATGTAATATAATTGTATATTATTGTTTCTAGCTATGTGGAGTTCATCAGAAACCAGCGCACCAGTGCAGGCAGCAAGAATACATCCTGCAGAGGGACCATCAGAAAATTAGGGCTGAGAGGAAAAAAAGGTCATCCTCTGCATCTTCGGCATCCCAGCTTGCTTCCCCACACACTGCATATCCAGCTGCTTCTCCTCCTCCCACCCAAAGCTCCCAGTCCCAGCCAGCCACAGCACAGGGTGAGTTTTTAGATCTGTACGTGGCGTAATTCAATGCACGCTCTAATGGATTTATGAATAACATTGTCAATTTTCTGCCCTCAGAGCCAACAGATGAAGATCTTACGGCTTCAGCCTTGGAGGTGGAGCCACAGGGTGAGTGTTGTGAAAAAAAAATCATGCTCACCTGAACATATGTGATCATTAACATCATATACTATTGTTATGTAACCATACATGTCTTCAAACTGAAAATTATAACATCATTAGTACTAATCACAAAATTGTGTTCTTCACAGTACTTCCGCCTTCAATGCCGATCCGCTCGCCTCGCTTAGAGCAAAGAGCCGCTCAAAGCCTGGTGCCTGCGGCTTCTGAGGTAGTTTTCAGTCTGCTTATATCATTATATATATATATATATATATATATATATATATATATATATATATATATATATATATATATATATAATCTGCTCATATTATTGTTGTTGTTGTTGTTGTTATTATTATTATTAATTGACTAATTTGTTATTGTTCATATATAACATATTTTTGTGTGTGTATAGGTTGTTCTCCCTGAGGCGTGGAAGCGCTCCCTTCCTCAAGAACAACATGAGTGGATCGGCCGCTCCCTCTTCCGACGTCAGGGTGGAAGGGCGGTGCTGACAGATAACCTGCAGATGTGGTGGTTTCCTCCCCAGCAACGTCTGCAGTATCACCAGCCTCCAGCGTCACCAGACGTGTTCTTCACCTGGCCGCTGTGTTTGTGGATGCCCTACAGGATGTGGTCCTACAAGTTGCTCTGCAGCGTGCCAGACTGCAGGCGGTCTGGTCAGCGACTCACATCATCTGGGCTCTACAAGACAGTGAGGCGGGTGCTGAATTTACACGGCTGGTACTTTCTGGCAACAGAATACCTGGAGTGTCAGCACTGCCATAAGAAGCTGGCCGTGTGGTCCTTTGACATCCTGGACCAGCTGGATCCGACTCACCGCAGGATGTTCCCAGCTATCCTCACTTACCGGTGAGTCCTGAAAAAAATATTCTTATTATAGGCTGAAATACATATGACATATGCAATTAACTACTAAAATGTTACTCCATTAACTAGTAATAATGCAATAATGCAACTTAAATTACTTTTATTTTTATCCTGTTACTTTTAAAAATCAATTGCATGTAAATTACACTGGTAACACTTTACAATGAGGTTGCATTAGTTAACTACATTAGTTAACATGAACTAATAATGAACTGCACTTCTACAGCATTTATTAATCTTTGTTAATGTTAATTTCAACATTTACTAATGCATTATTACAATTAAAAGTTGTATTTGTTAACATTAGTTAATGCACTGTGAACTAACATGAACAAACTATGAACAGCTGTATTTTTATTAACTAATGATAACAAATTAAACCTTTTTTTAAGTGTTACCATTACACAAAACAAGCCACGTCTTTCTTTTGACATTTATTCACAAGACACTGTGTCTGCCGTGCCAGTGAAGGTTCTATTCAGAATGTGTGAACGACCGACCCTGACCCCAATGAACTAAGCTTGACCTTTATAAAGGTGTGAGACTCAGAACAAAAGAATTCCACCACCTTGAGCAGCTGCACCCACCCCCCTATTCAGGAGTTAACGACCCCCCATTGAGCTCAGTTTTTGTGTGTGTGGGTGTGGGGAACATCACACCTTTGCACCCAAAAAAACAACACTTTAAATGAACTTTAATAAACTTTGCCTTTGTTTGTCTGTTTATTTTAACAGGTTCTCTTGTGATATGCATGTGGTAAAGTTGATGAGGGAGCGCTCTCTCGGCAACAGTACCACAATGCTGTATCACAAACTATGCGAACAGCATAGTGAGGACTCGATGGAGAGGACCCTGCGGTACCCTTCTGCGTGTGACCGGTTCCAGGGCACCATCACACGGCCCATAGCACCTCCACCTCCGATGCCACCCGTACCGACTGCCAAGTGGCTCCTCTCTGTCCACGCCGAGGATGTCCGGTCCCGGTATAGTGAGCTGAAAGCCAGGGTCACCTCTGTCTTTGAGTCCATCCTGAAAATGGACTCCACGAAAAAGGTAACTTATTAAATCACAGATTATTTTAAATATTACTGTACATATAGACGTGGCGTGGAGGAGATGGAGCAGCTGATCGGAGCGATTCTGGAGGCCTTCAAGGACGTCAGGGAAACCATGGGCATCCCCTTGGTGGACCAGGAGAGGATGGACGTCATCTGGGCCACCCAAAGGCGCCATCTTCCCTGCATTCAGGACCCTCCTGGAGTGCAGCTGTACACCCAGACAGGAAGTGTTACAAAAGGTGGGCTCACACTTCCTATCTACCGCTGCTCTCGGGGGTCCACTTCCCTGGAGTCCTTCCACAACCACCTCAACCGCTTCATACCCGGTAAGATTACACACACATCCACCTCAAAGTGTGTTTTTGTGATAAGTCTGTGTCATGTCATTTGTAATTATAAATTAGTGTTAATGTTTTCTCTTTTTTTTAATCAAGAACGAGCGCCAACCTGGAAAATTTCCAGGCTCATCTGCTCGAGGGTTTGGAGCGGTGGAACGAGGACCGTGCTGCTGCTGCTGCCGTCACACGCGGTGCTCCATCGACGCTGCGCTGCTACAGTGGCTCATTCCAGCACAGCCTCAATGAGCTCAGCCAGCGTCTTCTTGGCTGTAGTCTTGTACAAGACTACTCCAAGCCAGGACCGTACACAGGTATGTGTCTATAATGCCACGCGTTGTTTTCTTTTTTTGTAATGTACAGACTTCTGATTTACAACCTTGTTTTCTGTTCAATTTTCTTTTGTCAGGCGAGCTCAGGAGTAGCTGTGCTCGCAGCAGTCCTGGGAGTTCCTAGAGAACTTTGGGCGGAACCAGATCTGCTTGACGGAATCCCAAAGGACTTGGGTGATGCGGAAGATGAGGGATTTGGGGATGACACCACAGAGGAGCTGGACCACACCATCTCCCCTCTATCTTTAGCATCACCCAAGGGAGCTATACACTTGCCTCTGGATTCACCGTCACCCTCTCAGTCCTCCCAGGACCTGGCACCTGAGCCCCAAGAAGAGGTATGTATGTATGTATGTATGCATGCAAGCATCCATGCCATCACTTGGAGGACTTTTTCCATTCATACTAACTGATCTTCTTTGATCTTGTTAGGTTTGCAGAGGACCAGATGGGACTCCGGGGTATGATAGAGTGGTGGAGCTGGCCAGATACCTGCCGGACAGTGACAGACAGGGCGTTTCCTATCCGGTGAGACATAAGGCGAGACTTGTGCAAGGCAGGTTCAAGGCCACCCACTCTAAAACCTCCACCTGCCAAGGAAAGGAGAGCCTGAAGCGGTAAGTTAAACGTTTTCACACTGAGCTATAATAATATAAATGACTATGCTTTTTATGCTTTATAATCCACTATTTATAAATAGTGGCCTAACATCAGTAGAATTGTAGAGGCAGTATGTCTGGAGCTCTGCTCCATTCATCCAGTGGGGAAGGTGAAGTGGGGTGTTTCACTGAACCGCTGGGCTGCCATTCTGCAGGACTACCAGGTCATAAGAAGGCTGGTGGGGAACTGCCCAGAACTGAGGGGACAGACCAGAATTCAGCTGTTCGAGGTCAATCAGTGTATGCTTTTTCTGTCTGGTAAGTAGTTTCTTTTGAAAGCCATCTATAAAAGTCATTTTATAATTCTCAGATTATGTTCATCCTATTAATTGTGTCATTTCAAACAGGTACAACAACTACAAGAAGAAGCTGGAAGCAGATGTGCTGGCTCTGAGTGTGCCGTTACCTCCAATTAGAATGGGTACTGACTCCCAGCTTCCTGAAGCCAGGCAGACGACGTCAATGCCAGCACTTCAACCTTTCCCCTATGTTGACAACCCTGATATGTCAGGTCAGGTCACACGACGTGGACAGCGACCACCTCCCCCTTCATCGGCACCCGCTGCTCCACCACCAGTGGCTGCTCCACGCCCGGCTGCCCTCTCTGCTCCACCGCCATTGGCCGTCTCTGCTCCAGTGGCAGGAACATCCATGAGCAGAACAACTCAGTGGAAGAAGAGGAAGGCAGCAGAGTTTTTAGCTCAACAGCAAGGGCTGCCCCCTCCACAGCAACCGGCGCGAAAAGAGTATACGTGCACTCAATGTGGGCAGCCCAGAAAAAAAAAAGTTTGGGCACACCAGGGTGGGCAGCTTCTACTTCTGTGCCACGGCAGAGGGAAAGACACTAGAAGAGTGGCTGCAAGAGAGAAGAAATGAGGGAAATCCTTCTCTGTAAATAGTTTTAATTGTAAATACTGTCATTTTATTTGTATTTAATAAAGATAATTATCTGCCTTCTTAAATGATTGTTCTTTATTTTATAACACTTATTTGCCCTCATAACGGTCATTAAACAGTCATAAAATACTGTTCTTTATTTTAGAATTCCTATCTGCCTTCAAAAAAGCCATGTTAATAGTCCCAAATTACCATTTACATTTATTTGCCTTCATAAAGGTTCATTGTCTTACCCATTTCCTTTATTTGTGTAGCGTTTTTAATGGTTCATTAGCATCCTAATGTTCCTATGTTTTAAAAAAAATAAATTGTTATATTATTTTTTTTTAAATACACTTGATTATAAAGGTATGAACTAAGTTGAATTTATTTAATAGCAATTCTACCCCTTGATACATCTCACAGTCAAACAATCTGTTTTTTTACTACAACAAAATTAAATACTTTTTTATTTTAAAACATTTATTTGCCTTCATAAAGGTCATGTTCATTGTCTTACCCATTTCTTTATCTGTGTAGCTTTTTTAATTATGCATTAGCATTCTAATCTTCCTATTTTATAAATACATTTTATATCCATTTTTGAAAAAAACTTGATTATAAATGTATGAACTTAATAGCAATTCTAACTCTTAATACTCAGTCAAACAGTCAGATGTTTTTTTTGTTTTTTTATTAAATAGTTCACACAAATAATTAACAGTAGGAAAAAGTACAACAAAATTAACAAATAAAAGATTTATTAAATATTTCACATTAGGAAACAAATAAATAAGGGATAAATATATAAATGTAAACAAAACGCTCAATGCAAATATTAGTGCAAAAAATAAGTACAACAAAATTAACACAGATAATAAAATATTTATCAAAGTTTGCATTAGAAAAAATGCTTAGTGCAAATGCTTAGTGCAAATAATTAAAGCAAAAAAGTACAACAAAATTAAGCAGAAAAAGTACAACAAAATTAACAATAATAATAAATGAGTTATTAAAAATATATAAAAATAATAAAAGATATAAATGTAAACAAAATACAAAAAAAAGTTCACAGAAGCATCATAAAATGAAAAAAAACAAAACAAAAGATAAAGATTCATTAAAGACCTTAAGCTTCATTAAAGAGGAGCAAGAGCCCGTTGCTCTGCTAACCAGAGTTCAACAGTCTTGCCTTCATGTGAGCTGCAGAAGGCTTTACCATCATACCTCGAGTGGCCATATTCTTTGGTCTTAGGTTGCTGGCAGAGGCTGCAGGTTAAAGTTTTTTGAGGCTTTGCATTTGCATTTTTTTGGCAAAGGCCTTTAGTCTGCGCCTCTTCTGTCTTCTTCCTCCTCCACGCAGTTGTCTGAGGAAGATCTCGGACATTGTCAGCAGCCGCTAGCCTCTTTTGCTCTGACAGCCACTCTGAGACAGTCCGTCCCTCTGCTGTGGCACAGAAATGGTGTCCTCTAAAAAAACTGTGGCCAAATTCAAGCCTTTTGGGCTGTCCACACCTTGTACAGGGATACCCCCTTGGGTCCGACGTGCAGTTGTTCTGCCAAGTCTTAGGGCCTTTCTATCTTCTTCGGCCCTCTTTTTTCTTCTCTATGCCGTGGCCCTTGGCACTCTTTGGAGGGCTGCATCAGCCACAGCTGGAGGAGGAGGGAGCACAGACAAGGATGCACATGGAGGAACTGTAAAGACAAAAAAATATATATGGAGGTATATACTGGAGGCCATCTCTGCTTTCTTGCCATTTTCTCTCTGAATTCTACATCTCTGCTGCTCTCTGAATTCAAACTGGTCAATAATTCACACTGTGGGGCCACAACATCTAGACTCAGGTGAATGGGCGGGGCTCAGAAGCGCAGGAGAGCCACTCAGGTGAATGGGTGGGGCCCAGGTGTGTGTGGTGGGCGCAGGGTGCCCAACAGAGAAGATTGGCCTGGAACTTTTGCGCCTAAAGGTTCAGTTCATAACAAGGTTGTATACTGTTACATTAAAGCTACCACAAAATGTAGGGTTGTCAAAGTAGTATCACAACTTAATAGAGCTCAGAAAAACAAATCTAATTTAAAATGATCATCTACTACAATCATACAGTAGCCACACAGATTTATGAAATATGTCTCTCTGCTTTAGTTAACCTGTAAGTTTAATTCACCTGCAAGTTAAATACAATTTCTCAAAGGCAATCATCCGGGATAAGTTGCTCAGAGACTTAACATAGACATCTATCAATAGTGTGTTTTAGCACAGAGCTTAATGTCTTACAAAAATTTAATTTACAGAAATTAATCAAGACCAAAAACGTTATGGAAAGAATGAAACAAAAAAGTAGTTAATACATTTTATTTTTTTACTGTGTTTATGCTAAGTAAAAAAATGAAAGCACATACACAGTCTAGTAGAAAGCCTGATGATGACATACTCAGATCAGGCAAGTAATATTGATCGGGTGATGCATGGTAAAGCAATTTTGACCGAAACAAGCCTGGAAAATATCAAAAACAGATTCCAGATGATGCAGAGGTCTGAAGGCATGGAAGTATTTCATCTGCAATGAGACATAAACAGCAACCCCATAGATGTACCCCACAGACTGTTTTCTCTCCTGCCCTCCGGCAGGCGTTTCAGGATCCTCCGGACCAGGACCAGCAGACTAAAGAACAGTTTTTTCCCCAGAGCTGTCTCTTTACTGAACTCAAACCCCCGTTGATCCACTTCCCTCATAAACTGCTAACTCTCCTACCTCACATCTGCCTTCACTTTGTTATTTGCACTACCGACTGTTTATTACAGTAACAACTGTTTACTTATGCATCTTGCACCACCATATCTTAACTGGAATATGCTCATTTGCACTGCCGACTGTATTTATAGTACCAATGTTTACATTTGCATTTTGCACCGTACTTCTAACTGTAATATGCAACCACTTTCCACTGCACTTTTACACTTTCTTTCGGATAGCTCTGTCCATAATTTATTGCACTACCTTAATCCACTGCTATATTCCTCATATTAGCCTAACATATTATTGTATACCTATAACTGTAAAATTCTGTTCAAAGTAATAGCCATCTGTATATTATATTCATAGTACATATTCACCTGTAAATTCTGTTTATAGTAATAGCCATCTGTATATTTATTCACTGTACATATTCACCTGTAAATTCAGTTCTGTTTATAGTAATAACCATCTCTCTACTTATACATATTTATATATATTCAGTACATATCCATGTCCTGCACTTACGCAACCATTGTATATATCCTGCACTTGCTGCTATTGCACTTCTGGTTAGACCTAATTTGCATTTCGTTGCCTTGTACTTGTACTTGTGTAATGACAATAAAGTTGAATCTAATCTAATCTAATGTACAGTGACATGAAAGGGTTAAAAAATAAATAAAAGCGATGTAAATGACTGCTTATCAATGGTACCGTTAATGTCCTGACACAAGTTACACACATTGTTATTGTTATTTATTTTAAAGCCTGATATATAACCTGAATATCTCTGTGGTTGTTGTTTAGTACATAAACAACATTAATTCAGTCTTTGCAGTATGTAATGTTGATATTGTAAGGTTGTTCAATTAAACAGGTACATGGACATTGAACAGCAAACCAAATTAAACTAAAGTGTTACCAATTTATTTCTGTTTATCTTATATTTTAGTGTTTGATGAGACCAATAACTGTGCCATGTGCTCATTAAACAAGCTAAGTGGAGGTAAAGATCCTATGACTAAGGCCTAGTCCACACGGACACGGGTATTTTTATAACCGGAGTTTTTCCTCCTGTGTTTTAAAAAAAAATCCCGTCCACACATGCTCGGTTTTAAAGAAATCTCCATGAAAACGCAAAAACCCGCTATCAAGCGCTGTCAAGAGCATGCCACACCAGCAGGCGGCGATATCACCCTAATCGTAAAGGCATGTTGGCCAATCAGAAGCCTAACAGAAAGTTATTACCAGTTCCGGTAGGCTAACAAACATTACCAGTGCCCTGCGTAGAATTTCATTCTGACGCCTCTGTTCCGCAATATAATAATATATCTGAGCATGTATCTGTGTACATGATACAAGCAGCCCTGTTAGCACAGTTACTATCAGCAATATGTGGGCTACGTCCGCCATTGCACAGAATCGTCAACCATAGGG